>JANLJB010000276.1:0-97263 GCA_026212285.1 Bursera cuneata
TTTTGATATTTTAAGTAACATTAAGACCCCTATTTTTATGTGTCAAGACCCCATGTTTTCTATTTCTAAGGGTGTTTATGTTACTTTATTAATAACAAGGGTGAGATTGTTACTTAGACCAAACCTTGGGGGTGTCTATGTATTTACCCCGTTCTTGGGCCCCCAAAATTTTTGTTCGTCCCTCCAACATATCATCTTAATATAAAACTAAAACAAACCCCCCAAAACTTATCTACTATTATATTTCTGTTAACATAAAAAATTATTTATATATCCCTTAAAAATAGATAGTGTTTTTTATATCCCTAGTTTAATAAATCTTTTTAGATATATCGTGATATTTAAAAATTTAAATTTTTATTAAAATTTAATATCAGCTTTATGAGCTCAAAAATAACTTATAAATAATATCAAAAAAATTAATAAATTAATGTTAGATTATATTAAAGATTAAAATTAAAATAAAAAATTTCAGTACAAAAATAAATAAATAAATAAATTTAAAGAGACATATTTCTATAATTCAAGAAAAAATATAACAGAATTTCCAAAAAAAAATATTTTTTTCCATTTAATTTTCACTAAAATTTCTTATTTTAATTTTAACATTGGATATAACTAAGCATTAATTTATTAAATTTTTATATTATTTTTAAGTTATTTTTAAACTCATAAACAAGATATCATGATATTAAATTTTAATAAAAATATTATATTTAATAAAACTTAAGTTTTCTAAATATCATGATATATCTAAAAAATTATTAAAATAGGGACATAAATAAGAGGTGCGTATGTAATTTTTTTATTAACGAAATTATAATATAATATAAATTTTGAAGGATTTATGTTAGTTTTATATTAAAATTGGACGTGGGTTGGGTAAAAAAATTTCGAGGTCGAGAAAAATACCCCCAAACTTTTAACTAGGGGAGTCTGACGGGGTAAATACATAGACACCCTCGAGGTTTAGTCGAAGTAACAAATTCACCTCTGTTATTCATAAAGTAACATAAAGACCCACAATTTGATATTTTAAGTAACATTAAGTTAAGACCCCTATGTTTTTCAATTATGGAGGTATTTATGTTACTTTATGAATAACAAGGATGAATTTATTACTTAGGCTAAACCTTGGGGGTGTCTATGTATTTACCCCGGAGTCTGACTTGTCCCATACGAGCAGATTGAAGCCTGCCGTGATCGCAGGCAACTTCGACAAGATTCAACTAATCTCCAAAATTATAATCAGTTTATGTTTAATTAAATCCAAGATTGTTGACCAGGGCACACCCAAATAATATATTTGATATATGCAACGATGGCGCATTGCTGACACTGATATGTGCCATCACTCGATCAATTGTCAACTGTTTCTGTTTCTTTTCCATTTCTTTTAGTCTCACTTTGACTTGATTTAACAAACCCTTCACCTAATTTTCACAGAAGAATTATCCATCTGGCTTGCGTGTATGTGATGTTGTGATGTGCGTCTGTCATATTTTCTTCAACTTTCCATTTATCAGTGTATCTTTGAGACGATTAAAGAGCCAAGGGAGGGCCTCCGGATGGTAAAAGTGAACCACTGCAAGTTGTCTGCTAAAAGCATTTCAAATGCTTTAAAGGTTTATAAAGCCTGCTTGATATGACATCATTACAAAATAAGCAGTAACTGGAGGGTAGGTAACTTGGAAGGAAGTTTTTGAAGCATATCATCATTGTATCTAGTATTTGTTTTATTTTTTTCTCCCAGCAAAAGTATTGACATTATTGGACCCCTCCTCATGATAACATTTGCAGTAACCACACCCACATGCGTTCTAGGAATAGGATAAGCTATGCAGTAAGCATAAGCTCTCTCCCTTGAAATAGCATAAGATATCATCACATCACTCAAATTGTGACAGATAGACGTCTTAATCTGTGATTTTTCTATGTAAATATTACTGAACAGGAAGAAGCATTTTGTTCCTCCCCTGCAAGATGCAATCCTGCTAACCAGATACTGATGGGATCTTTCACCTACCGCAGATTAGTCTGAAGATAATCATCGACCTATGGAAGTGGAAGCCTCATTAATTAAGAAAGTKGGTGGTGTTTAATGTCCGGATTCCTAATGATTCAGCTTTAGAGGTTATAAAATTGACCAAATCGGTTCATATAATTTAATACAAAAAGGAAAGCTATTTGTCTCCGTTCACATCGCAACCTTATCATATTGAACAAAAAAAAATGTAAAACAGAACCAATTTTTGGAAGATATTTTTAAAAATAAATAATTTATTATAAAATTTAAATATTTTAATCAATTTTTTTTATTTAAAATAATAAACTTATATAACATACACCTAATCATTCGAGATAATCTACCACCTTATTGTAATATATGTCCGTTATTAAATTAACCAATTCGGTAATTGGATATCTTACTTGACAGTTCTACAATTTACTTACTTAGTCAGACGATTAAAAACTATTAAATTTCTCTATCAGAATTGGAGTAATAATATATTGAAGTTTAGCAGAATATTTCCCAAAGCTGTAAGCAGAAATGCCAACCAGCTTCTGGGAACATATGACATGAAACACCTACGCATAAGCACTGAGTAGTGAATAGAATAATAGTGTTTTGCCTTATTACCGTTAAGCGTTAAGTAAATTATAAGAAAAAGTCAGCCCAAGTAGAGGAGCAGAGAAAAAAAAAATTACAAAAAAGAAGAAAACCAACGGAAAGTTTCTGGTGAGGAGGCCGAAGCCGAAGCCAAAGCGAAAGCGAGGCATACTCTTACCTTCCTTACAAGTCATCCAAAGAACAATTACAACACCAAAGCAGCAGCTGCCAGCAGTACAACTCACGACTTTTCACTCTGTCTTTTATTTTCTAAGAAATCTTTGTATAGAGTACAAGAAAGAAATCTCAAACTTTTATTCTTCTCAAAGAGAGAGGGGGCCGCCCTGCCATGCCAGAAAGTATGGATGGCTCCTCTTCAGCAATCACCACCACAACAACGGCTACTAAACCACCACAAATCTCCGAAATGTTTCAGAAATTCGCCCTCGCTTTCAAGACCAAAACTTTCGAATTCTTCGCTGATGAAGACGATCACGATCACGATCATGATCCCTCCGATTCCGACGGCTTTGCCCTCCTCGACTCCGCCGAGGACTTCATCACCGACCAGAAAGTTGTCGTCATCAAGCCTGACCGACCCCCCAACGTGTCGCCACCAAGGTCGCCAAATTTGGCTCCGAAGTTGACGGAGACTACTACCCAGGGCTTGAAATCTGAGCAAGCAAACAATTTGTTGCGGAAATCATCGCTGAAGAAGTCTTTTGTGAATACCCAGATGACGAATACTTTGATTTCTTCGGTTTTTGCTACCGTTTCGTCTTTTGAAGCTTCGTATCTTCAGTTGCAGACTGCGCACGTGCCGTTTGTTGAAGAGAATATAAAGGTGGCTGATAGGGCTCTGATTTCGCATCTTCAGAGACTCTCTGAATTCAAGCAATTTTACAAAGATTTTTGCAAGAATCCTGATTTTGATGCTTCAGAAGAAGATTTATCAATTGGGTCTCGCTTGGAGCATCAGGTGCAGGAGAACCAGAGCAAGTTGAGAACTTTGGAAACCGTTTCGAATCGGTTGCAAGAAGAGATTGATCAAAAAGATAGCCAAGTTGCTGGTTTGAGGAAGCAATTGGGTGAGATTCGTAACTCTAATTCAAAGCTGTCGAAAAAATTATCAAATAATTTAAATCCATCATTTGATGTTCTTTTGACTGTTAGGGTTTTCGACTCTATGTTGCATGATGCTTGTAGAGCAACGCATAAATTTAGTAAGATTTTGATTGATTTGATGAGAAAAGCCGGGTGGGATTTGGAATTGGCTGCCAATTATGTTTATCATGATGTTGATTATGTTAAGAAAGGCCATAGTAGATATGCTTTTCTATCCTACGTTTGTCTAGGGATGTTTCGAGGTTTCGATTCAGAAGGGTTTGGTTTGACTGAGTATGATGAAATCATTTGTAATGGGCACGGTTCAGAATCTGGTAAAGGTTATAGTTCTATGAAGCAATTACTCGAGCATGCATCCAGCAATCCTTTGGAATTAATAAGTAGGAATCATAATTCCGAATTTTCGAAGTTTTGTGAAAGGAAATATCAAGAGCTTATTCACCCTACGATGGAGTCCTCGATTTTTAGCAATTTGGATCAAAATGAAGTGGTTTTGAGTTCTTGGAGGTCGCTAAGTGTGTTCTATGAGTCGTTCATTTGCATGGCTAGTTCGATATGGATGCTTCATAAGTTAGCCTTTTCGTATGATCCTGTGGTTGAGATTTTTCAAGTTGAAAGAGGGGTTGATTTTTCTATGGTCTACATGGAAGATGTTACGAGAAGGAGTAACTTGACGGGTAAAACTCGTGCAAAAGTTGGTTTTACAGTGGTTCCAGGTTTCAAAGTTGGGAGGACAGTTATTCAGTCTCAGGTTTATTTATGTGGCTTGAAGTGTACAGAGTAGTTGTTCATGATCTCACTGTGTAGAAAATCGAGAATTATGAGGTTCCTCCATATGAAAATCAGGAAATGGTCAGAAGAGGAAAAGAAAGAAAAATAAAAAAGGTTTTTGTTTGAATCTTTGCACAGTAATCTGCAAGGGCTGGGATTTGTTGGAAAACCATAGTGGCACAAGAATCCCAAGGATTCAAATCGGGAGTTAAAGGATGCTGTAACTTACTGAGCTCGCAAAGGAGTTTATCACATAAACAGTTAAACAATGCTGTGTCCCTGTCTGGGTTGTGAATTTTTTTTTTCTTTTCTTTTCTTAGGATTCAATGTCGAGTCCCATGTAGAAATGGTTGTAAAGCAATTTTCTTTCTTCATTTTCTTTGTTGTTAGTTTGTGAGTTCTTCTGACACGAGAAATACATCACCAATGTACCCATATTAGTTTTTCTGATATATACCAGTCTGACTTTAAATAGGAGTTATATGAATGATTGTGTTTGTGCATTGAGACTTTTTTTTTTTTTTTTTAAAAAAATTAATTGATCCAAGTGGGTTGAGAAAGTTTGTATTATCATGTTAAGTTTTTAACAGAGTATCATTTATCTTTCATCTTTCAGTCGCATACTAAGACCTGCCAATTACATTTCCTTGACAGCATAGAAGCTAGCATCTTTCTCTTGTTTTTGCTTGTGCAAGGGTCTACACATTTAAACCCAAGGTTTATTTGAAGAAATCGTTCTGATGAATCTATTAGTATTGTGCTTTGATGAGCTAGGAAAAGGACCTTTTGGCTATTCTGATACTGGAAAATGCCTATCTAGTCTTGTGCTAGATAGGAATTTCGATTTTTCATATTTCTTATTTACCAGTTGAAACTTCTAAAGTTTGGTTAGATTGGATTTTTGTTGGGTTACTTTTCTATGCAGTAATGTTTCTGGTTTTCTCTAGAATGAAAAGATTTTCCTCTCGCATCACAAGTTTTAGCTACAGGAAAGATTTCGTATCCTAAACAGTTCTACCGATCATATTTAACAATGGGGTGGAATACTTTACTACTGGCATTTTTCATCAGAATATAGCTGCAAAGTAAGCTGTGTTAAGTGCTCTCCCTGCCACATTGTTTTTCAATAGAGCATTGATAAAAAGATACCCAGATTACATGCAAATCGGGATAGTAATCTAATGATATTAATAATAAAAAGAACTCAGAAAGTGTAGCGCATTCGATAATCATTGTATGATTGTCCTGATATTATTATTAGATTCTTATGGTCTGCCGATATCTCTTGCCTCTCCTTAGCTGCCTGATCCAAGGCGAGATTCTTGCCATCGGTGTTTATTGTCCTCATTGCTGCTTGATTGTGTGTGTCTGGAATTATGTTCTTTGACCTCTATCCTTGTTTGCAACTGTTCGCCACTATGAACTGCTATCTGAAACCTTATTTTTGCATATCACGAATCTTAAAATACATTTGTTGATTGGTTCTGCTCATATGGCAGGAATGTGTTGTATTGTTTGCGTTGTCTTTGTCTCCACTGAATATAGTTTTCTATGTCTTGTGTCTCTGGACAGTTGTTAGTGGACTATTATATATTTTAATACCTAATATCTTGACTAATCAAAATTCATAAACTATTTGTAATTTTGCTTTGACTTTAAGCTTTTGTTTGGCTCTAGGATGCCCTTTAACTTCCGCAGTTTGTGGGCAACCTTTTCATACACTTGTTCTGCAGTCGATACGTTGTTTCGTCTTTCATAGGCAATTTGTGTGAAACTCATTAGAATATACATAAATTTCATCCATTTGTTCCTAATGCATACCGTTTGTGTTTCTTAACAATTGGTCTGCTCTGCATTTTGAGATTTTCTGATCACTCTGAAATGCCATTAACTTCGGCTTGGTGGTCTCACTTTTCACAGCAAAAGATCACTTTCTAGTCCACTCCACCGTGGACTCGACTATAAGCAATCATACGAAATTTTGTTTGTAAGTTTTAGTTTATTTCACCTGCCCCTCTCACGGCCCCCCATTGATGACTCATGAACCTCTTTTTGCCCCATTATACTTTCAAATTGAAGTATATTGCAATTTTTTTTTCTTTTTCTCTTTTGATTTGTGATCGTTAAATATGTAATTATCATGCATAGAGAGTTGGAGCGACTAAATTTGAAATTAAAATTAAAAAATTTACTGATATTCATTATATGATGAACTGAAGATCCAATGCCTTGTGTTGAGCTTGACTCGTGAATGGTGATAGAACAGTTGTGTTGTAGCACATTATATCCAATCAAAAGTTTTCGTTGGGTACTGTATAAATGAGCTTCAAATCCAACTAATTTGGGCTTCACGGGAGTCCATTGGTCAAGCCCAATAAGTTTGTCATAAAAAATTAGAACGCTCTTAGTGTTTACCCCTCATTTATCCTCTTGATAAACCCATCTTCTTTTTCCTTCTGAAGCCTAACCAGTAGCAGTAGCTGTGCTTCACTGCAATGGGCAGCTAGCGACAGGCCCATCTTTGACTTTCACCCTAATAGTAATAGACAGGCACTACGGAGCCTTTTCCTCATATTTGCTAATTTCGTCACCTTTTACTCATTTTTCACTTTCATGAATTCTGCAAGAATCTTTTTTTTTTAATCGAATAACTGAATCATCGAGCAATAGCAAACGTACATGTACGTAAGAAGGACTATGATGGTTCCTGAGGAGAGGGGGGCCGCAAGAATCAATTTTCAAAGATTGAAGCGGCGGCAATAACGGAAGGAACCGCCATTCAAGGGGGCAAGGGAGGCGTGCTAATAACACCCTGCTTTTTTATTAAGTACACCTTCTCTTTTATTATTATTACGCTTTTTATCCGAACTGGTATAATTAACATGAGAGTGCTGTCATTTGGGTCCTCAAAATCTCTGTGTAAGTTCCACCTTAATTAAAATATATTTGAAATTTTAAATTTAAAAATAAAAGATATTATTTTTTAACCAAAAAAAAAATCAAATCTCATCCTAAATGATGATGTGTTAAATAGTGTATCATTAATATATTTCTTACAATATCATTCCTTCATTTATTTAATAAATAATATATCACCATATAAGCATAAAACATCAATATACTTACTAGTAAATTATATTATGTGGGTGTACCTAAAAATATAAATTATTTTAAACATTTTCATCTAAAATATTCTTTTATTTTTTATAATAATTAAAGCTACCATCAACCTTACACGACCAATCCAATCATCGATTTCCCTCTAACATAACATGGGTGGTTGAAAATATCTCAAAGACCCACCAAAGCACAAAATGATTTTCCATTCAAAGAGTATTGCATAATGGCACTGTATTATGCATGGATAAGCTTACACTAACCCATCGATTTGGAATCTAATTGACACTATCCTTAGAGGTATTGAAATGAATAGTGTTAATTCCTATAGATATAGAAGAAAGGGTTATCTCTGTTACTTAGAAAGAGATTTATATAGGAAAAAAAATTAAAAATAACACTCATAAAATACAAAAATAGAAGAAAT
Source organism: Bursera cuneata (assembly GCA_026212285.1). Classification (NCBI taxonomy): domain Eukaryota; kingdom Viridiplantae; phylum Streptophyta; class Magnoliopsida; order Sapindales; family Burseraceae; genus Bursera; species Bursera cuneata. Next base: position 8,052 of record JANLJB010000276.1, read on the forward strand.
CAATAATTTTCTGCCAGACTTCAAGCATGTTATAGTATATTCCTGACGGTGATTGCACTAAGGGTTAAATATAAAACTAGCTTTATTTTTCGGTATTAAAATAAAACACTTTTTTCAAGGATTTTCATTTCATAACCGTCGAGCCGCTGAGATAAGCCATCGAAATATTCAAGTCAAAGCCACTGAGCTGCCAAGCTGAACCACCAAACTGTCGAGCGGACAAGCCGAGGGTTGTGGTGTTAATTAAAATGATAATTTTTGGTAGTTTCTGTATAATTAATCCCATTCCAGTAATCAAAAAATTTCATCTTCGATCTGGGAGATTATAGTTTTCTTGTATATAAACACAGAGGATCATCTATCATATACAGAAATAACGTGTCCTTGATAGTGTTTCCAGTCGAAATATAAAGCTCCATACACCTATATATATGATCGTAAAATATTATCATCACCACTTGCCTACAATAACATTAATAAGCTTCAAACAGAAGTCCTAGAGTTTATAACATTTCATCAACTCTTCTATATATTCAGTGTCAGAGACCAAAAATATTCCTTACACGTTCATGATTGCCCTAACCTTGAAAATATTCAAGTTACATTTTAATTTTTTCTATCAGATATAAAGGGGTTAATCGAAATGTGTAAGGACCAATTTAACACTAAAAGGTTCTCATTCCACAATAGCAGTTTATTTTGCAACCCTGATGTGACTTTTAAGAGGTAGATTAGCCACTGGATTATAGCACGTTAGTACATCACTCAGTCAAAATGCTCAGGGATCGGTCATGTTGTTAGTCAGAGTCTTTGAGATTTTGACCATTAAATATTGAGAAAAAGTTGATTCAAAGTCTTATCATATCTAGCATATATCTTTGTTTTTCACCGTTTACTCTTGACGAAGCTGTGCTGTAGATTCCGAATACCATGACAAACCCTTGATTTTATTTATATTTCCCATGAATTTTCTAAAAAAATAGTAATAAAAATAACATATATATATATATAGATTGTTTCTCTTTTAGCTCTTACCAAGACAAATGAAGAAAAAACTAAATCTCTGCTTCTATCATTTTAAGAAAGTAGTAATATTTGGACACCTAATGTTAGTTGCCTACATGTCTGGATTTATAAGCCTGATAAAAATTATTATTTTAAAGATTTGAGTACTCATGAGACTCCACAAGTAGTCTCTTGTGTGACTGTGTGGTGAGAAAACATAACATGTTTTCTGCAACAAAGAGAACATGTACCAGGGAACGAAACTGGCTAGCCCCATGATGTGCAAGGACTGATGATCAAGAGAGTAACAGAGTAAAGATAATTAATTAATGTCCAGAAAACTAGTGCCACAGAGATAGATTTTCATTTTCGAATGGGTTCGAGGGAGATTAATTAGTTGTTAGGATTCAGAAAATTTTCTAGTTTCAAAACACTCTCCCACATCGATCACTACCAGCAGAGAAACAAGCAACCAAAATTTTAAAAAGTCTCACAAGAAGAAGAAATCTTAGAACGCGCGAGAGATTCCTAGAAACAGTTAAAAAGAAAAGAGATGAAGACCAGAGAAGTACAGATTCGATTACACCCTAAAAAGGTTCACTTCATAGCTTAGTAAGGGGTGACACCCACATCCGCTGGCGCGTAGAAACCATCTTTCATCAGCACGTCCTCTCCTTCCTAGACAAAAACAAGAAAACAAAACGGTTTCCAAGAGTCAAAATCCATAAACTCAGATTACTTCTTCAGCTACCAGTTATGTAACAGAGCTTGATGCCTTGAGTGCAATGCTCATTAGGGTTTTGAAGTACCTGTTGGCGGATATTTGTTTTCTTCACGGGTTGATCAGATGGCATGAGTCCGAAATGTATGTGCGGGAAGTGGGCCCACTGCATGAACAAAAAAAGATATCAAATGTTTAGCTTAGACAACAATTAAACCTGATATATATCTTTTACAAGATGAATCCTAATAAATTTGTAAAACCTAGACGGTTTGTTGGATTTATGTTAATTTTCTTGGATCTCACATTCTTTGCAGCAGCGCTAAAGGCCTCTCTGTGGCTTATATCAGGATTTCCAGCTTTGATACGTTGGATCTCGTCCCTGCAGATTGGTAGATATATGTGAAGAGTATGCATATATATGTACATCACTTCTTTTTGTGTATAATGTTAAGGTGGTGATCACTTACTTGATGAAGCGGTTGTAGGCAGATGGGACTCTCTGTCTCTTCTCCGGAGCTGGACGTGAAACAGGAAGACAAAAATCACAGACAGACAAACAACAGACGCGTTAAGATCAGTTTGCTGACTTTTAGTGAGATTGTGCTTTCAATTCTTTTATCTTTCTCTCTCTCCATCATCACTTCATCATTATCTCCTGCAACGTTCTATCTATACATGGACTGCGTATCTATGTTTGTGAAGGCATATTGATAGCTAGCTGTCCTTTTTAAGTTTGATCTATGTAAATTCTGGGAGTCAGGAACAATTTATTCAAAACAAAAACCTATTACTAAATGGATTTTTTTTTTTATAAAATTTAATCTTTTGGAAATAATAATGCAAACTTCGCAATATCTCCGTAGATCTGAAGTAGGTTTAGCGCCATATAAATCTGTAGAAACAAGAAGAAGAAGTCTATATATGCATGACATTAATGCACTGCAGATTCGTGCCACTGGACGAAATTATAATAATAAATACCGTTCAGCAGCAAGCCTAGAAATCATAGATTCAACTTTTCCTACTCTTTTCCTTACCAGCAAAAAGCCTATTGTATGTTAAAAAGGCAAAAATTCAAGAGGTTTGGAAAATTTCACTTCTCTAGAAAACAAAAAATAGGGTTAGCATGAAATGCCACAGACCAAGAAAGCCATAAAAATCACCTGCTCATATGTGAAGTGAAACATCAATGAAATAATAAATCAATGTAAAGAATCTCACGTCTGTTAACGACAGGGGGCTTGGGGATCTCCTGATCAACTCCTCGAACAGGCAGAATTGATTCAGTTGGATTTGGCTGATTGATCATCAGCATGTTAGCTGGCGCGTTACGGATCTCCTCCTAGTGTGTAACAAATAAACAACAACAAAAATAGAATCATTCAAATGGAAGATGCAAGTCCATAAGTATATTATTTCAAATCCTCAACATTATTGATAGCGTTGTTATGTGTTAAACATATAGAGAGAATATATCGTAATTTCTCATGTACCAGAAGATTCTGAGGAGTGAAGAAAGCATGTCCCAGGTGAAGCTGATTAGCCGCGGGAAGCAGCAATCCGCGCATATTCACGGACAAAAGATTGGTACAATGACCGCATCGAACCGTGACAGTCTTGAACAAGCTAGTGCAAGGAACACTCACCTAAACAACACAAGAATAAGCATATACAGAAGTAAACAGCTAGCCTTATAGTAGTATAAATATATGCTATGCACACAAATGGAAAAGAAAAAAAATGGGAACAAGAGAAATATATATATAGAAAATGAGACGATGATATCATATAATATACCGCGAGGACAGTGTCGCAGAAGTTGCAATGGACGTAACAGAGCTGCTCGGAGGAAGAGAGGTGGTCCGGTGAAAAAGCAGGAGTTGAGGAGGACATCCTTTTTAATCTCTCAATGATTCTATAAATTTTTGATTTGATTGATTGATGGATTGACTGATCAGTGGACTGATGGGATGATAAACCAACTTGATCTGATCTTCTTGAATTATGAGTTACAATAGATATAAAGAAGAGAGTAAGAAGATAAAGAAAAGAGAGAGATGTACCACTAATATAGTAGAGATAGAACAGACCCAGAAAGTGTTCTCTCCTTCACTTTCTCTCTCTCCAATTACTGTAATACAAACTATAATATATCTCAACTCTCATGTACCCATTCCTACTTTGTACAAATTGATGATGTGTTACTTACAAGCTACAGTAGAGGAAGATGCAATAAATTATAAACGGCTGAGTTTAAAAGTAAAGTAGAAACGGATGGTAATCATTCCCAATGGATATGTTGTATGTATGTGTGTGAGTGAGAGAGAGAGAGAAAGGGAAAGCAGAGGCGGCAGAGGTGGGGGAGAGGGATTGAGAAAGGGACGTGTGCATGGGAGTGATTAGCTTTGGCTCATTCACCTGTTGTTTTCACAGTAAAAAAGGGTCTGATCGATGCCTTTTCTTGGTTCACTACAATTCCATGGTGATAGTGAGCTGAGCCCACAATAGCTATATTATCCAAATCCTTGTTGACTTGTGCAGTTTTAAAGTATAAAGCCCTAAATGACGGGCACCTATCCTCTGCATAGTTTACTATAGATTTAGTGCCCTAATTTGCTACTGAAGCACCAATACTCATTTGCCACCTCACCCACTTTGGTTCATCCGTCTTTTCATTCATATGCTATGTCCACTATCAATAATCCTAAACTTTGTGATGTTATAGGTCAAGGCTCGTTCTCGTAACAAAACAAAAAGGTGCATGCATGATTAAGGGTTGTCAAAATGCGGAGTTTTTCCCCTTTTTTCTTCATATTTTAAATTATCAATGCTCAACCTTTAACATTCATATAGTAGGAACTAGTAATGGTTTGTCACAACATAAAAACGACATCGATTTCTATTTAATATTACATATGTTATTTAAAAAAAAAAGTATGTTACTTTCATTTATTATATCACATTTGTATGATGATGCAATACATTTATATAATCATCGATCGTCGAGTAGTTATACTGTCTTGATGCTTTAATACTTTAAAAACATCATTTATTATTTCTCGTTCTATTTCAAGTTTTAAACAAACTTAAATTTTTAAGTTATCAAAGAAGTGACATCCACATGTTATCTTATACTTATGTAAAATGTATCACATTATCATAGAATTTTTTTGTTACTTTGACATCAGTCATGATAAATTTAATATATTTATAGTAATATCGTAAGAAAGTTTAAGATATATCATTGTATCGTATCAACACGATGATATAATACATCTCATCATTATAGTTGACATATAAATTCTACTTTTACGAGAATTAAATATTTTTAAAGTATAGTTACTATCTTTTATTTTGTTTCATATTTCAAAACAAAATGAATTAACTTTTTAAGTTCTTAAGAAATTAAAATGCATTTACTTATCCACTTATAATTGTATAGATGTATCAAATCATCATGTTATCACAATATAACGAAAGTTTCATAAACTTTATATATCATTTTTCTTAATTCATAGTGTTGATATGGTTGCTGGTTAGGATTTTTCGCAGTTTTTATCAACTCTTGAAATTAAACTGGCTTTAATGGACGTATATGTATTTCTCATCGTTTAACCATTTCCCTCCTTCGAGGTCATTAAGATGACATGTAGCTACCCTTCACTACTGCGATAATTAACTTTTCATTTAGAAACCTGACTCGTCGATTTTTAGAGTTTTACTACGTATAGGATGTGGAGATTCTTTTCAAAAATTAATTAGCATCCTAATTTGCGATTACGGCCAAATTATTTATTCTTTAACACTACTACTAACAAACCACATAAAAGTAGTAAAGCTTTATCATCTTTTCCTCCGATTTGACCACTCAGTCTCTCTCTCATATGTACAGAGATACGTAGTTATCAGTGACAACAGAACTACAGGAGGCAGAGACCTTTTAATTAAATTAAATTTACATTGTCCTTGCATGGATTTGTATTTCTTTCTGGCTAGAATTAGCTTGTTTAGATAGGCCTGAGCCTACATTTTATCGGCTCTAGAGAAGGTTTACTTTTTTTTTTTATTACAAGAATGTTGCACAGTAACTCTATCTTTGCTGTGAAAAGATTGTTGTCAATTCACAAACATTTTAGAAAACTATCACCATCCCAGACTCATGTGTGCACAAAAGGCTTTTCTCTGCGCCAAATTTTCCTTTAAAGGCAAAGAGCTATAGCACTTGGTTGCAAATGACCGCGGCTCTTGTGTATTAATTATTCTTAGCAGCAGCTTGGATATGCATGTAATAGCATAGTAAGGGCATAGACTGTCTGGTATGACCTGTTGAATTTAAGGGTGAGTCTGTTAGAACATAATTTATAACCCCAAATTAATGTGACATAAATTTCAGCTAGCACATCCAAATATTGTTTATTTTGGTGTTTTGAGTTACCAGATGCACATCATTTGATAACTTATATAACCAAAATTTCCCCTTAATTTTACTTGTAAAAACATCTTTACTTTTGAATTAAATTACCAACTTATCGGATATATATATATATATATACTAACTTATATATATATACACACAATAACTTATAGAATATAAAGTTATCGACATATCGACATCTTATCTTCTTGCACACTATGCTTGTTGTGGGACACATCACGAATGTAGGGAACTCAAACACATAATTGATTGCAGCTTGCTAAGTAGACTTTCCAAGTGAAAAACCCTCTAGTCAAACATGACCTGCATTCAGAAGTACATCTGACCTATATATCTCGATCTGACTTTTCATTTATGTAATTTGCTTGACGATTGTAAAATGTTGTAACAGTGTTTAGACAAGGGGTATATATATATATATATATGATTCCTGACATTTCACGAGCAACCTCATATATTGATGCGCTACAATCTATTCATTGTCCGACTTTAGAGATACAATCAGGTTGAGTTGTCGCACGATTACATAAATATTGCACTATTGTACATCTCTCTTGCTTTTGGCCAAATTTCTTGTTCATCTGGGCATGACGAAGTGATAATTAATGTGCATTAATTGCATTAGACGTTGTAAGAAGATGACCCATCAGTTTCCAAAACATTAGAACGCTTAGGGTTTTCGTACGTAAAAATATATCAATATGCATGTGTCTCCATCATCGACAAACACGACCAATATTTTGTGCTGGTCTTGCACCAATTCATACTCAAATTCAAATCAAAGATTTCACGAGTTTATCATGTAAAGGTTGAAGCCAGCCGGCCATATGTTTAAAATTATAATTTTTTAGGTTTACGTTTACTTTTCATCTTGGGGTTAACCCGATTTTGTCCGATATCACCTTGAAGTGCTGCAATGTGCAGATAGTATAAATATGGAAGTGTACTAGAGCTTATCTGACAATGACTTGATATAACCCTAAATTTCTCTACTGCTGAGGCACTGACCTACCCTCTAAATAGTTAATCTTGTGCTGTGTAGATTTTTTTATTTTTTTTATTCGATGAGGCAAAGAGCCAAAACTACAATATATTTAGTTTAATTAATTGCATTGGTGCGATTAAATAAAAGATTTTTTTTTAAAATATTTTGATCCATTGATGGTAAATTACTGTACTTCAAAAAAATCAACATCTCCATCGTAATCTCGTATATTTGGTCATCCAATATATAATTAATATTAACAGTCTAGCACAGCCTTGGATTCACAAATCCAATAATTAATTTATAAAAAAATTATAAAGCTGTACCAATGCGGTGGCAAGCTCTACCTCCAGCAAAACCCTTCAATTAAACTGAGCAGTACAGTATCTTTAGTTATGGCAAGCAACACTCAACCGATTAATCATATCATATTTTAAGTGCATTACAAGAGCCCATTATCATCTATCGAAGTCTCTCTTCTGATAGAAAATTTAATTAATACATGACTGGTTTGACCTGAAAATTATCAATTGAGATCGTCACAATATCAGTTGTGATCAGAATAAATAGAGAAAATAATCGTGAAGCTTAGTTTGATTCATGCAAAGCCAGCAAGTAGTGCAAATGTTCATATATGAAGCAGAATAGTAAATATGACAACCTGTAAAAGCCTGTGTGAGAGAAGAGAAACTCTCTCTCTTTCTCTCTCTCTCAGACACACACACACACACACACGACTTAATTGATTCAATATTGGGTAGAAACCCAATAAAGATGATATATAGAGAGCTGAGCAGTGGGTACTTCTGGCTGTGACCACTGTGTTAATGGTTGTGTATATAATTTCACTGTGGAAACAATGTACTTACTGAGTTTAATTTTGTCAATAAAAGTAAAGAATTACGTACTGAATTGGGAGGTAGCTATAAGCCTGTAATTAGTACGGAGCTACGTATAAGATGCCTCTTAACGAAGAGCACGTTGTAAAAGACATACAAGTAAGGTCCATCTCCAACTCCACCTATTGCTCGTTCATGATTTTATGAATAACATTGCCACGTATGCGCAGTTTCCATGCCTGGAAAAATATTTTCAGCTGTGTTTAATTTCAGCCATATATATATATATATATAGCCCACTGTATAGGGTGGTCCCGCAACCTCATGTGATATTGAACCACTTTGTTATTTATTTATTTAAAAGGAGACATTAGGATCCTAACCAAACAAGCTTAGTTAGATGTTAATTTCAAATTTTATTGATTATTACGTTGATACCAACATCTTATTTAGCATTTATAAAAGTTAATTATTTCCATTTACATCTGTCTATAACTATTTGTATTCCATTTTTTAGTTGAAATTAGCATTGAAGTTTATACATGTACTTAAATTGTTAGGTATAGATGTAAATCATATGCAAATAATGGAAAACATAGTTTACAAAATTTAGATAAATTGAAAGTCAGAAAAATATCGAAAAATTTAGATAGTAGATAGCAGTTGAAAGAGCCATGTCCAATCATGTTGAAATGCACAAGAATTGGCATTGTCGTATCGAAATTGTTGGTGTGGATGGACAGGCTTTGGATGAATCTAGTGGGTCAAGGAATTGGCCACTGCTGTTCCAAGTATCATCAACAGTTAAAATTTCAACCTCAATCAAACAAGTAGCTGAAAGAGATCAAAGGTTTCACGTGCCAGTAGGAACAAGCAAGTTGGCGTTTATTGTCCGATCCTTCCCCACCCCTCTCTGTTGAAAAGAGTCATGCGCACGCTTACACTAACACACTTTTGCTCAGGCACATAACGAGTACAGATATGATAAATCTGCCTTTTTAGAAGAAAAAACAAAGAGCAATTTCCCCTCAAGGCCTTCTGTGAAAGAGCTATCAGACCTTCACAATAATTTGAACTTCAATTACATGTTTTAACGGCTATCAATTCCACCTAGGGGATGGTGAATTTTTCACTGTTTTGCAATCCATTCTAAATGGTTGACTTGTCATTGTCTAGCTAGTGGGAATTCACCCTTTTGAAATTTGAGAAGACATGAAGGCAAAGAAGAATTTATTACAAACACATCTTACGTTTTTTTATAAAACAGAAGCAGCAACACGCTAAAACAGCTCCCACCAGAGGGAGGTTCGACGTGGCTACAGAGTGTTAAGCGACATACCAATTTGGACCACAAAAAGACCCAGATATTGATGGACCATTCAGTTGAGAGAAACGAAGAGCTATTATAACAAGCACAACACTGAACAATTACAAGCACCACCAGCCAGCCAATCTTGCGCGCATTGAATATGATAGAAAGAAGGTCATAGCACATGCAAATCATAAATTTAATAAATACCGTATGCAACATGGTAAAGGCAGCTCATACTGTGCCAAAATCTGCGACCACTAGTGAAGTTGACGCATGATAAAGAACTAACTTTCAAACTGGTGGTTCCCATGCACTTCACATTGACTCTTTTCTTTATCAAGCACCTAATTTCCCTAGAAAATTCCTCCCTGCTACAGTGCATAGTTACATCTAGATTTAGCTAAACATTTGGAAGAATAATCACATTTATGTATAAAACAAGATTAGGATTTTTTTTTTCTTTTATCTGGTAATGGCACCACAAAAAGACACCATAAACTTCATTACAAAGAACTTGATTTGTTCTAAAACATTACATGAGCAAAATTCCTATGAAAAAGCACCATCATTTTAGAATCTGTATATGAATAAACTATAAATCACATCTTCTGTTATTTGGAGAGCCAATAGATGATAAGAAACAATGTACAAGCAGCAATGACTGCAGATAGAATAAGAGTGTCCCTTGAACGCCTCCTTCTGATGGAACCTGGAAACAAAGGCATGGGATTAATGATGAATAAAATCAGAAGTAAACCTGGTAATGTAAATTGTTTTATGAAGTACCAAGTAAGCCACGGATAATTGGGAACTTGTCACCCAAGACCTTCACTTTCCCCTGAACATCACCAAACAAGGCCCTTTGAGAGCCTAAGACTGATCTTGTAGTTTGAGCTTGACTAATTACATCATCTATCTGAACAAAAGCAAAGTGTGGACACATATCTAAGACATTTCTCATCACGGTAAGTGCAATACTAAGAAGTAGAAAAATAACATTGCAACCCATCGAAGTGTATATACATTATACGCATATATTTGAATGAGGGAGAGACATTTAAATTTCAATGTTATGTCATTTCACAATTTTGGCCTTCATAAGAGCTGATATTTCAATATCCAACATTTCATTGCTTTGCCATTTCACTTATAATTGTGAACTTTGTACATGCTGGCACCAAAAAATAATCACAGCCTTTAAAGTTGACAGTGGGATGAATAATAGCTGATTGTTAAGCAGTCAACAACCATGTCATTGAACTAACCTTTAAAAGGACCTAACTCTCTTGAACATATTGTCCCATAAGAAAGGTTTTAAAAAATGGGCAACAAAATTACCGCACAAACAGCTATGCAGGGTAACATCTTTAAATGGTTCAATGGTAAACTTGGATGTCCTTTTATTCATGAAACAAAGTCGAAGAATTTTCAGCTAAGAAAATATGGATTATATTTCCTAAATAATAGTTAATCAAATCATTAATGTTTTTTCTAATTTATGTCTCCAAATTAAAAAAAAGTGAAAGCAATCCAAGTACTAGATAAGTGTTCTTTCCACCAATCCCAAAAACACCTAAAAGTTCTTTTTTAGCCCAAAATTTTCACAATATAGTCTTGGTATCTTGTCCAAAACAGAAATAGTTTAACTCTGTCATTCACTTTGTTAATAACTCAATCAAACTACAAGAGGTCAGTTAAGCCTATCAACTTCTGCCATTTTGCTCGATTAAGAGGCAAGCTCAGTGGCTTAGCTTAGCTTGGCTTGTATACAACCTTGTTTAAGCTATTTGAGGGGGTATCTACATATTTTACAAAAACCTTCCATTGATACAAAATACAAAGGCAAAAGCATAACTATCAATAATTTGAAGAGGGCTATGCTTGGCTCAGGTCACGTCCGCTTCAAAAGGTCCACCTTTCATCATTATAGTTTTAAAGAAACATATAGGAAACCAATTCTAAAGCACTGTAAGATAACATATAAACATAATTCTCTAAAAGATCACTTGAATCTTACATGAGCTATGCTTCCATGGATGGCAGCTCTCTCTCGTAATAACTGCATTCTTGGTGACATACTACCAGATGCCTACATAAAGGCAAATTCACAGTCTCTGAGAAAGAAGAATTATATTGTAGTATTTAGTTAACATTATAATTCAAAGTTTCAATCATGCTCACCTTATACTCGCTGATATCATCCCGGACAGAACTCAGAAGCTCTGCATGCTCCCTCAATGAATTTATGTTTCCCTTGATTCTTCTAAATTCCTGACAAAGTACATGACATTTGTTCAGTAGAACAGAAGCACAGATTTAAAAGATAGCATCTTTCATTAAGATAAAGCATTAGAAGGTAGGCTACAATGTCAGCAGCAGTTTAGGGGATCACAGAAAAGACAGCCAGGCCATAAACAGTTGATTAAATTTAAGACTGTATACCAAGACACTGCCATATCAACCTTAGTCTGACCTGTAATTACAACATGGCACACAAATACATAGACAATAATATATTGGATCCTATGGAATAGAGTTAAATCTGAACAAGAATCTTAATATAGCAAAGAAATTGTAGAATTGGATCCTATGGAATAGAGATACACCCGAACAATAATCTTAAATAATATCAATCTAGCAAACAAATTGTTAAATAACATCCAATACAGCTGATTACCAGTTTGACGAATTAAAAATAAAATAAAAAATAGTAACGAATATAAAACCTGGGTAAACTCATGAAGTATGTCTCTGTGCCTAGCTAACTTTTGAGTTACTGAAGTAGTTGGTGCAGCGGATGCAGCACATCTACTCATTGCATCGTTAATATCTAGTAACTTCTCAAGCAATGACTGGATTTCCATTTCCATGGACTTACAGGACCTGCCGGACCCAACAGTTGGTGACCCACTATCCACATAACCTAAGCAGAATTTGAATATCATCAGAAATAAAAATGAGAACATAATTACTTACAGAGAAATATGAGCTACAGAAAATAAATCACAAAATTTAATCGAACGACAGAATAGATTCCCTGCGGAAACTGGCATAAAATTTAGTCAAGCAGTGGAGAAGAACTGATCTACGTAAACATTACTACTATTTCGTTATAGAGAGATCCAAACTGCCATCAAACTAAATACATACAATACTTTCAATGTAACAAAATGTGCTTACAGATGTTGCTAGGGTTTTTGAAAGTGCTTTTAACATTAACATTAAGATTTTAAATAGCAAGAAAATGCTTTTTTCTGTCAATTTGTAGTATCTTGTTGAAGTGCCTCTTGAGATCAAAAAAGCACACAAAGCATATTTGAGGAAAAAAAAAAAACTTGATATATCTTGTTCTAGAAAATTCTTTATAAATAAGAAAACCATTTCATAAGTGCTTTAGCAGAGCCATTTTAAAGAGCTTTCTATGAAAACTCCCAAATACTTGGCAAAGCTTATGAAAAAAAAAAAAGAAGAAGACAAAATTAGAGTTTAGAAATTGAAATTTCACGCATTTTAACACTCTCTTACTCTGATCAAATCCAGGAAAAACAGCAAACAGTGACACTACAATGCAACAACAACGCTCAGATGCAAAGATCAAACCAGTACATATTCACATGGTATTCCAAAAATCAAACAAATCTAAACCAGAAACAAACAAATTTAAATGCGATTCAATAATTTCTGTTTTTCAACTTGAGATCCAAAATGTAATGCAAATAACGAACAGAATTTATCGAAATTGATTGAATAAATGAGAAATATGATGAAAGAAGCAAACCTCCATGGGTGAACCTAGCGCCGAGCTTAGCGTACGACGAGAGCTTGACATCGATATCGCCTTCGATCTTACGCGCCTCCTTCCTCAGTTCCTCCCAACCTGATTCCTGTAGATAAAGATTCTGATCCGTCATTTAGATCTTCGCAACTCGGTTCTTGTATGATCTAATGGCGGAGGTTGATTCAGTTATTACAGTTGAAAGTTGAAATTCTCATCCAATTGCATCAATGAGTCTGTCCGGTTATTTACTATTTACTCTAAATCGTCTCTCTTTTCTCAGGAACTGAGAGAAATGATCGTCTGCGGGCACCAGAAATTTTAGTTCTATCGAGTCCGTCGACCAAATTAATGGAGTTGCTCCCTGACGAGTCCACACAACGAAAGGAACGAAACGATCTCATTGCTGACAATCGGGCTTTCAAACTGGAAGGGAAGTAATTCCTTTTTGGGCTGATGAAACCCAAAAGTGACGAGAAACCATGGCCCAATCTGTTAAGCCAAGTGACCCACGTCCAGCTCAAGTAATATATTGTCCCCATAGGCCCGAGACGATAGACTTCTTGGTTGGTCTCAAACTAGTAGTTTCCATTCTCAAAGTAGGAGTTCCAATCAAATCCAATCCTATCACTCCAAAAATTTGAACTAATTGAATCGGTTGGGAGATTATACTTCAAAAATCCGCCAAAAATTCATTTAATCTAAACAATAATAATAATAATAATCCAAGAGAATTTATCATTACAAAATTAATTAATGATGAATAATCAATTAATCTATAATCTCTATATTACTATAGGACTACTTGGATATAGTTTTTTTTATTTAATTTTATATATTATTTAATAACCGTTCATTTTACTAATCTAACGGTGGAAATAGCTGATAAGTTGACATTAAAAAAAATCACATTTTAACTCTTATTTCTCACTCATGGATTATAGTAAATCAAAAGCTATCAAATAGTTTATAAAATTAAGTAAAAGATAAAATAATTGTTAATAGCCTGACTCGTTACTGTAATACTGATGCTTTTAAAATGTATGCCCAATAGCATCTAATAAAAAGCTAAAAATGGTAAATATTTAATATCATTTTTCTATTTCAAAAAATCGAATCCACATATTATCAAAACATCATTTCTTAAAATGATAATTGAACATTTAATATTTATATTTTTAGTTGTATCCTTAAATCCATATTAAGATAATCTTCTAATAATATTTTGTTTTTTCTTCCGATTTTAATTAGATTAAAACGAACCATCTAAAAGGATCAAAGAAAGGAAATAAAATATCTTGGAAGATTCCGAAGCATAACTTTAAAACCAAAAATAGTCGAATAGGGAGCACAAAGAGCATAGTGAATTGGATAGACGAGAAAAAAGGAAAAGAGTTTAGGAATAGATAGCCATCAAAGGGAACCCTACCGCCTACCGCGTTGATTCTTGCATGCATTACATACAATGCACATTTGCAATTTCTAGCAACCAAAAAAAAAGGAAATTCCACCCTCCACTTAAATAAAATATGTTTATTTTTGCCGACTTATCCATTGAGGACTCTTGTTTTCGAACTAAAAATATTCACCGTATTTTTGCCACAAATATTTTGAGTTGTACCAACAAACTCTGTATACAAACTAATATATCATAAAATAAATAGAAGCAAATCCTCGTTTTAATGAAAGTTTTTACACATATTTCGACTAATTCTACGGGACATATACATGTACATCAATTGGGAGTGAGCATACCTCAAAGTTTAATACCTTATCACTAATCTATATCCTTATGATTGATATTTCAATTTCGTTAATCATAAACATATATATTACATAATAAATATTAAAAAAAAAATCTCTCATTCTGAGGAGGATGAGTTGACTATCATGGAAGAAGGCTGACGCATACTGAACTCACGAAGCTGCAATTCGGAAAAACAATAGCGTATATATCATAAGTCAATGAGTTGGTTGATTACACTCGCATCAATGATAACGATACAAACGTGTAAACTAACACATGCATATGAAAATTGGTTTACCTAATTATATTTTTAAACTAGTTTTTGTGTCGACAAACATTTGTTCCAGTTAATTTGACTGTTGTGATGGAGAGAAAGCTCGTTCAGATGAATTAAAACCAATGTGGACGCAATTGCCATTCTCAAAGTATTGACTCGGATCGATTAAGTAATACATATTTCTAGAATGATTAATTATTATTAATTACCCGTCCATGGA
Source organism: Bursera cuneata (assembly GCA_026212285.1). Lineage (NCBI taxonomy): Eukaryota > Viridiplantae > Streptophyta > Magnoliopsida > Sapindales > Burseraceae > Bursera > Bursera cuneata. The sequence goes on from JANLJB010000276.1 coordinate 23,371, forward strand.
CCACGGCATCATTAATCAATGAAAAAAAAATAATCCAATTGAGGTCTTCTAGAAAGCGTTTAAGAAAGTGAAATTATTATTTATTAATAATAAAATATTTTTTTGGAAATAATTTTGTATTTATTACTTTCTATTTTAATTTAATTTATTATTGTGGATCTTAAAGATACGTAAATATAGATTATTTGAACATTCTTTATTATAATATTCTCGTAAAGAAATATCATAGAGATATGATCTCCAAATTCTCAAGAAAATAATATAATCTAGCGTGAGAAAAATATTTAATTGAATTACCCTCTTTCTTTTTTTTTCTTTTTTTTTTTTTAACATTTATATATCATGTATAACAAGTAACTTATCATCACTTGTATTTCCTACTTTTCGCATATTCCATTCAAATTTCAAATATAATTGAGCGACTTCCATCATGAGTTTTATCAAACAACTTTATAGACTTTACCGTGTTAAATTATATGAATTGAATTAATTGTATATATATATATATATATATATATATATATGTTAGATTGTGACCTTAATTATTGACCTGCNTTATATATATATATATATATATATATATATATATGTTAGATTGTGACCTTAATTATTGACCTGCCTGAAAAGTTCGCGATATTAAAAGAGATTTTCGATAAGGTCTAGATCTGTTATATAACGACTTAAAATTTATTATTCATGTTATATACATTAGGTTATGTTAGAGTTACATAAATTCAGAAAACTAATTGTCTCATTCCATATCGGTTCTTTTATTGTAAAATTATTCATTTTATATATTTACAATTTTTCTTATTTTTTGGGACACTTTAAGTAAATTGTTGTATGATATTCTTGTTTATTCATTCAATTTGTTGTTATGGCGATGATTTTATAACAATATACAACTTAAAAAAAAAAAAAAAACTGAAATCAGAAACGCTTTTAAGTTTTATTTCCGACAACCAAACGCATCCTTGCCTCTTATAAATAGAGTGCATAAGCTGACAAAACGACATACTAGAAGAGCTGGAATTAGGTTCTTTTTTATGTCTAATCTACCACAAGTCAATTGTAGTTCATAAAATGTCGACGTCCGCTGCTGATGATCCACCAAACGAAGCTTTTACAGATTAATGTAATTAATTAATTAAGCCAATCTCAGGTACAGGTGGCCGTACAAAATAACGACAATTATTCGACAAATAAATTATGAAGAAAAAGTGGAACATGATAAGAATGCAATGTCTGATTTGAATCTCTTTTGTTTAGGCCTTTGTTGGTTGCGATATGTCTATCACACAATTAAACCAATTTTTTAAAGAAAGGTGAAAGCTTTATAACATCTTAAGGCAAAGAATGAGACAAATCAAGGCCGATTGAAATGTAACGGAACGGGCACGCACGTGTTGGGATTTTAGCTCACTTCCTTATTTGATTTGACTTCTTAATGAAGTGACAAAAAAAATAAAAAAATTCAAAATTAAATTTATAAAAATATTAGGAGTTTTGCTTTTATTAAAAGTATAAGATTTTTACGTATAATTATAAATATAATAATTAAGAGTCAGATCTAATTAGTGAAAGAATGTTAGATAGTGAGTTATTATATAAGGATAATCCTCACACCAAAGGCATCAAAATAAATATAGGTGTATTCTTATTATCTTCGAATATGTTTATTTTGTGATATGATTTACAAGGATGATTTATGATATGATTATTTTATATGTTTTAAATCTTTATATATTAAATATGCTTATATGTAAGTTTTTTCAACAATGGTATCAACGCTACCGGTAATGATCACAAAAGAGATTGTCTACAATAGTTTCAAACGGAAGGTGAAAATATTTTATTCATTATGTTCGTTGCTTAAATAAAATATTAGTCAGGGGAGATTGCTGAGATAAATTAGAAAAGAAAGAATCAGATTTATAAAATGATTATGAGTTTTATATGTAATGATTGAGAATCATAAAAAGCGTAAATTGATTAAATACAATAAGTGGATTAAACATAAAAAATATGAGAGTAAACACTGATATACTCTTATTTTTTTTTTGTATTATATTAATGATTTATTTTATATATTTTAAATCTTATCTTAAATATGTTTTCGCTTAAATTTTTCCTCTAACACGGGCTTGATGCGGTTGGTATAAACTTTTGAAAACTTGGCAACTTCTCTTTATTTAAAGCAAAGAGCCAAACAAATCATTATCCAAATACCCCACGATGACAACGATGTGACAAATGGTAAAAATAAATGCGCATATATGCGATTCACACTCATGTATTCATCGTTAATAGTTTTCTCTAGCCCACAAATCCTTCCCCGCCCCGCCCCGCCCCGCCCCACCCACCCACTCCCAAATTTTTTATTTTTACTTTTATTTTTTTTCCTTTTGATGGAATCCACTTTTTCTATGCGTCCGCTAATGGTTATCCGCTAAAAAGCTTTTAGAAGAAAGAAAGAAAGAAAGAATAATAATAAGACAACGGTTCTATCTTCAATTCAATTATAGGGACACAATAAAAACTGGTCAACTATAAAAGATAGAGTTTTGAAAAATAGTTGATTCTTCATTTATTTTGATCACTTAACCAATCTTATGTTGTACGGACAAAAATACCCTCTCAAATATATAAAAAATACTCAAATATATTTTTGATAAATTGATAGACATTCATAACATTCAAATATATTTTTGACGAGTTGATATATATTAATAATTGTTTTATTCATCAACCTTATACCGTAAGTTGATTAGATAAAAAAAAAAATTAAATTTAATTAATTTTTAAAATACTTATTTAATTCGATTGTTTTTAATTATTTCCTTAAATTATAGCACCAATGCAACCAACAACAGTAATTTTGTTTTAATGTCATTAAATTTGCTTTGAGTAATATGATTTTAGATTGTGAAATCATACTTATCGTCAAATCTTTTTTCTTGGTTTGGAGTGGAGATATTTTTACTGCGGAAGAAACTTCTCGATTATTAGAGTTTGTTGTTTTCCTCGTCTCTAAGTGAAGTTAAAAGAATTAAATCATGGAGAGAAAAGAAGGAATCGTCTGTCCGAAGCAAAATTGAAAACGAAAGACTTTTCCAATTATTTGTCTTGGCACCGACCTGGCCCACTTCTTTAGAAAGAACGCGAACGTGACTTGAATGTATTTGTCCATACACTTTAAAGCAGGCCCCCACATCTTTTACAATTATTTGTTCGTTCAAATATTCAAATAAAATAAATAAAATAATAATAATAAAAATCAAAGAGAAATTGATGTCCCTACAAAATTCAATTATTTGAGCGGGTAGTTGTTGAAAATACGCTCAAGTACGTACCGTGCTGTACGGAATTTTCTGCTCGTTTTAGGTTTTAATTACGAAAAATGACATCCGTTCGATTAATTGTCAGCGTTCATTGTAGACTACCTGAGGGTTCACATGACGCAATTCATGGTCTTTCAATTCAATTAACCGAGTCCTAACGATGCTATCAAGTCGTTGCTCCTATTCAGACCTCCATCAAGTACCTCCTACAAATTTAATTAAATTATATATTTTCTAGTTTATTCGTGAGATGTAATGTAATTTAATTAAAATCTAATGGATTGGATTATATAACCTCTTAAAATGATGTTAATTTATATCTATTTTGTTATAATTTTGTATATAATTATTTGATGTAATATTTATATGTGTAAGGAATCAAAATTAGATGACTTTAAGTTATAAAATTGTTCACTACCTATTTTTACTTGAATGGCCATTATACGGTTATCAAACGAAAATAGACAGAAAGCTTTTCAAACATTTTTTTGCTCAGGCAATCACTTTTTATATAAATATCACTTCATTTCATGTAAAAAAAAAAAAAACTTTTGATGAATATACAACTTAAAAACACTTGTGTGTGATATTGAAAGTGTTATCTCAACTTAATATTTATCGAATACCTTATTAAGAATTGGTGGTAGTTAAACTTCAAATGAGTAGATTGTGTTTCTTTAACTTGAAGTTTTCTTTAACATTTATCTTGTAAATATCCATTTTATCTTATATTGAAATTCATTTGAAGAACTTGTACAACTTGTGAAGAGACTTGAGTTTATGTTATTGATTATGGTTGATGATTATTGTGGTGATGATGTATATATGTTAGTGTTATTTGGGTGATAAAATTGAAAGAATTTAAAGGGATGAACAGTAATCCAATGTGTGGCAATGCATGGTAAGATATGCATTACCTAATAACAATTTAAAAGTTATATACAACACATTAAGATAACAGAATTGGATGAGATAAACAAGAAAGTTGAATTGAAAACAAAATTGATCGATTCATAGGACAAACCTTATCCCAGACTCAAATGCTTCCGGTCTCTCCTCATTTCATGGAACTGGAATCCTTTAGTTTGGCTGGAGTTGGAGCGAAACTCGAAAGGCGGTTTCTAGGAACGGGCACAAAAACATCGCACGTGTGTTGCAACTAACGTGTCCCACGCAGGGAAGGTCTCACGATAATACATTGGTGCCTGCAACACCATACCTACCTCAGACTTGGTCGTTTTTGTCTCTACTCTTTTAAAAATACGGATACAAAGGTGCGTACCTGACTAAGTGTCTACTTAAGGACAATTTCGTCGAAGCCACATGCTTGAATTTCAAATTATTTTGCGCATCCCGCTGAAAATAGAACCTATATGTTGACCCGAACTCCACTATTATTTAATTTAATAATAGCGTAGTTTTTAATATTTTAAAGATAAATTATAAATTAATTAAAAAATTAATAATTAAGAATTAAATCATATAGTAGGACTATTTTTAGTACTATAAGGCGGATTTAGATGTTAGAATTGTAAACCGAGTCCAACTCGGGAAGGATTCGTGAATCGGACGGTGAAGATGGAGTGAGTTAGCAATAGAGAGTTTGATTGAAATCGGACGATTGGCATCACTGTCGCTTTGTGCTACAACTACAACTACAAGTACCTTCCGTGTAAATCTCGACGCAAGCCGTTTATAAAATCCGACCCTTCTTCTATCTGACTTTTGACTATCTCTTCGGACGCTCTCTCTCTCTCTCTCAACATTCTATTTATTTAACACGCATTTCTGCTCGCTTCCAATAATTGCGCACAGACCATACCAACGCCAAACCCACCCTCGTCTCCTCACCTGTTGCTCCCTTTTAACTTCCTCCACTTTTTGACTCAAAACTCCATTTGAGTTTTTTATAAACAACCACCTCCAAAGCCTCCGCCACCACCCACCACTTCCACTGCGGGAAAGTTTTGGAGAAATTTTCTTTTATCAAAATTTCGGATGAAAATATCGTTAATTGAAGCAAATCAAGATGTCCAACATACCAACATCTCTCTCTGAAGTATGTTTAACTGTCTCTCGGCTCACCATGTCCATCGCCGACCCATGGCCCTTCTCCTGAAGCCTATGTCGCTCTAACTAAACGCTTCAAATTTTGTCCTCATTTTTGTGCACACTCAAAACTTCTTTTTTTTCCTTTTTTCTCTCTTATCGTGTATTTTTTCTTCATAATGAGGAAGATAAGAGGGTTCAAGATCGGACGCCGGTTGATCCGGGTCACCAGATGGCTTCTCCAAAAAACCCGGAATCGATCAGGGTACCAGCGTTTAGGCGATGCGGACGCGTCATGCAGAAGCAAATCAATTACTAAGCTCATCAACTGGGGTCGTCGGCTAACAAACGGGGCGAAATCTCTGTGTTCCGCTAGACCCAAGTCGGGTTACATCGCGATGGATCAGGACCCTTTCAAGGAGAAGCCGGTTGAAGTACCGAAAGGTTACTTGGCCGTTTACGTCGGCCAAAAAGACGGAGATTTTCATAGAGTTTTGGTGCCTGTGATTTACTTCAACCATCCTTTGTTTGGTCAGCTGTTGAGGGAGGCCGAGGAGGAGTATGGGTTCAACCAACAGGGTGGCATCACGATCCCTTGCCGGTTCTCGGAGTTTGAGCAGGTCCAGACCCGAATTGCCGCCGGGTCGCGTTCCCGGAAGCTGTCGTGGAGGCGCAACTATTAAGGATATCAGTGATGATGATGACGACGACGATAATTATATTACATGATTATGTTTTAGATCTTTGATTAGTTAGTGCTTTACTTTTACTTTTTCACTTTTTAATATATTTTATAGTTTTTTCTTTTACTTTTTTTATGTAATTTAGATGTAAATGTCATAGATGTTGGCCGTGTTAAGTATTGATAATAACGTTGATAATTATATGCCCCTAACGCTTTCGCAATTATTTGTTTGGGTTCAGTATACTTTGTCAAAGGGTCAATGTTCTGGTTTGAAATTCTTGTTCATCTTTCAAGTAATTTTACCCAACACATTGACGTTTCTTTAAGTTTGCAACAACCCAAAATCGGGCTTATTGGGCAGGCTTTAACTGTTAAATAATTAACAAAATTTGGGTAAACTATTTACAAGTTGTACCTGTAATGATGTTATCTTTGGGTGAAAGACAAGAGCCATACAGAGATTTTAGTCCAGAAAAAATTAGAAATTTATCATTTTCAGGTAGAATTTTAATTAGATAAGAGTTACGTGGAAGTTCGTTTCTTGTACAATATGACTGTTAGTTTGTTCAGAAATGAATGCTATAGAATTAAAATTGGCTTCGGATGTGATTGGCACCATAAGTGTCCCTATCGCTCAAGTTTATATTAAGTGGCGTTATAGTGGAGAATCTTCTAATGGAAGTCACTCGGTGGTGGCAAACGCACCATAGCGTGACGAGGAAAACCCCATCATCTGCTTGTGTGAATGTACATCACCGTTTTTGGACACGTGTTACATTCTTATGGCCCAGTCAATAATCAATTTGGCTGCGATATTCCCTGTGGGATCTTTCTTCACCTTGCGTTACGTCTCATATGGCATATCATCTAGTAGAATAATGCTACCAACAGAAACGGTGTCGTTCTGGTAACTCTCATTTCATGTACAGCAGTAGCACTATCTTTTCTAAAGTGATTGTATATGATACTCCGAGATTTTTTGTTACTGTAGCTGTCTGTTAAAGTATGGATCCCCTTGATTAGTTTGTCAAAAGCAGCCTAACATAAACGAAAAACAAAAGCTGAAGCTTTCGGTTCCTTTGAATTCAATTCATGATCTGAAGCAGAATACGTCTCTTTCGACAATCTCCATCGCAGGCCACCTATAAACATCATAGAAATTTCAAATCTGGCGTGAGATGTTAACCAGGATAAGTTTGAGTCTGTCTTGAATTGGGTTGCATTGGCTCCCTTGTGAGAACTTATTGATTTTGACACAAATGCATGGTATAGTGTGGTCCGCCTGGCAGCAAATATGCTCAGTTATGTAGTCACTGTGCTGATTTGGTGCCCTCATAAATTAGGATCTCTATAGTAATTAATTTACAGGTGGACGATGTGAGACAGGCCTGGCCGAAGCTTTAAGTTGAAGCTTTGAACTCGTCCAGCCGTAGCTTACAGCAAGTTGATCAATCCTACAGGCAAAGTCCGAAGTTTTTCTTTTATGTCAAGCAATGCCAATATCGGAACATAGAAAAGACGTACCATCAGACTTCGTTTACATTCTTAACTTGTTATCGTCCGTCCGTATCTTACTGCAGAAGAGAAGTGTAAATACTTTACTGTTAAGCTAATTAGGAGGTCGAAGAGAGCTGTTTAAGGCTAAAATCTCGTTAAGCCTTTGACTGCATGCAGGAAAAATGTTCTCTAGCTTTACTTATGGCATGCACTTGCTAATTGAGCTTATAACATACTGTAGAATATGTCATTTTTTTGTATGTGTTGATGATATAACGTACGTTTCACCTTTATATTATCAGTTGCTGTAATCGTAGTCAAGGATTAAATATTTGGTAAAGGTAATTGGCGATCGACATTGGATGATAATTAAAGCAAAATTAGAGTATATCTTGGTTGGAATTAGTGAAGACTGAGTCCATCTCCATGCATGCTCCTACAAGAAATTAAAAGGTTTCTTACTTTCTAAACTGATTATTTCTGCTATATATTTTTCAAAATTATATCTGAACACATCCTGGGACAGGACCAAATAGATGATAGGCAATAAATAGTTAAATTATGTTAGATTCAATGATCTTTTGAGGCAGATATTTATGCTCTTGCGATGGATTCTTCGCTAATTTATATTGTTTATTTAACGAGCTAGATTATAACTGATGAGCCAATATATATGCCACAAAGTTGCTCATCTTTCTGATATATATATCTTTAAGTTATTTACATTCTTAATTCGGTTCAGCTGCTTGTTAATACGCATAAGTGGAAACTGATTTGACTGTCCTGGAGAATGTTTATCCGCTTTCACCTCTTAAGTGAAAAAAGCACTGTAGGCTGGATTTAATTGGCTCTGAAAGCAAAGGGCTGTACATGCTATAACATAAACAATTAGATATATCATAAAGCGTATCTAGAACCTTACAAATCAAATGATGTAAGTGCATTTTTTCAAGTTTTAAGTGGCCATAGTTGAAACTAATGGCATACGCTGCTCTTTATGAGTATAATAAATTATTTACTTTTGATAAAAGAAAAATTTTTAGAGAAGAGATGTTGCTGTTGCTGTCAACGAACACAAGTAGACCCGATGAAGACCAAGTGGACCCTTGCTTAATAGTAAACAACTACAGATGAAAATTCAAGAAAAAACCAAAAAGCAACCACAATCTAACTATCTAAACATATCACACCACGAAGTAAAACAAAGCAAAACCAATTTGGGAAAAAAACAAGCGAAAAAAAATGTTGAGAAGTCTTCAATCATACTCCACCCACAAAGCTCTGAGACTCTCTTCACTCTTCTATCTCTTCCTTTCTCTCAGTTATAGAGTCTGCTTTGTCAAAGCTCGTATCTTCATTTATGCAGGTTGTTCTCAGGAGAAGTACGATCCCAACTCACCCTATGAAGCTAACCGCAACTCTCTCTTGGCATCAATCGTTAGCGCATCTGCTCAAGCAGCATACAATAGCTTTGCTATAGGAAATGGAAGCTCCACACCACCTGAAGCAAACATATATGGCTTGTACCAGTGCAGGGGTGACTTGAAGATTCCTGACTGCTCCAGATGCATTGAAAGTGCTGTTAACCAGATTGGTTTGGTTTGTCCATACTCTTATGGGGCTTCTTTGCAGCTAGAAGGCTGTTACGTAAGATACGAGCATATCGATTTTCTGGGAAAGCTTGATACGAGTCTTAGGTATAAGAAGTGTAGTAGAAGTGTAAATAACGATGTTGAGTTCTTTAGACGAAGGGATGATGTTTTGGCTGACTTGCAGACAGCTATTGGTTTCAAAGTAAGTAGCTCTGGTTCGGTTGAAGGTTTTGCACAGTGCATAGGTGACTTGAGCTCAACTGACTGCTCTTCTTGCCTTGCGGAGTCTGTTGGGAAGTTGAAGAATTTATGTGGTTCGGCTGCAGCTGCCGATGTATTCCTAGCACAGTGTTATGCTCGCTACTGGGCATCTGGCTACTATGATGTCGACGCAGGTGCAATTCGAACTCATCTTTTTCCTTGTGTTAATGACATTTTCTTAATCACAAAAATATTTGAAAACCCTTTTCCATGTTTTTGTGGTTCAGTAACTGTTGTTATTAGTTAGCAGTTTTCACTTTCCAGGACTTAGCCTTTGTGCAGTACACTACACAGAGTCACAAAGATAGCAATATTGTTCTATATTTGTGTAGAAAGATAACAACATTTTGACCATGTATAGTTATTGTTTTTGAAAGAGCGAACCATTTGAAAAATTTCCTAGCCAATGGTCAGCGAGTAATCCTTTTATAAAGTAAAGCATTAAGGTGCATCAGTACTTCAGTTGCTTTCTTTTTAGGCATTCCTCACCATCTCCCTACTTAATGTTGGATAAAATTGTTTGATCATGAAATGAAAATGCTTTTATTCCATTGTATATATGCTGTTCCCATTAGGTCAATTCCCTTACTTCGAGAAAGCGATTATCAACTTTCATTCAAACAAGTGCCATGGCATTTGCCTTAAAAGCTCCAATAACAAAAGCAATATATGAATGTCCACAAAAGAATTAAAGAAAAAGATCCTAAATCTTCAAGGACATTCCTCCGGATCCTCAATAGTTAAAAACCCTAAATTCCTCGCTGTCTTGCTCTCAGCTGATCAATGGATTATCATTTCTTTTGCACTTAAATCAAAAGGTTGAGAGAGAAAGCCTTTAACAAACAAATGTATGTGGTAGTGGCAGCCTTGTTTCGTCTATCTTATCAAAATTCAAATCTGTATAAATAAAAAAATACATTACAGTACTAATTCTCATTCGCTTTTGCTTTTGCTTTTGATGCTTGTATAGATTCCTCCAACGAGGACCAAGTGGGAAAAACAGTTGCCATCATCGTTGGTGTTTTAGCAGGCGTGGCCGTTCTCATTGTTCTCCTCTCAGTTTGCCGAAAATCAATGGGTCCCTAATCAAACAGTGGTGTTGTGGAGTAACGTTCATGATGAAATTTTACAGACAAAATTTAAGAAGACTGATCAGATTATGATTCCTTCGGTGACAGAGGGCAATGAAGCATATTTGTTGAAGGCTCTCATTGTTGATTATGATGATCTTGTAACAACTATATATATATCTTTATCTTCTACTTCTAATTACATTATGGTTAATCAAATTACAAAAAAAGAAGGCATGCAGACACTCAGTGTCATCACACTGCGATAAAGTAGCACTATAATTTCCCAATCAAAAGCGCTGCCTGCCGATTGCCTTCATGCTGTGCGCACGTTATGATCTCTTCTTCATATTTTATCTTTGAATTATAATACTTTTTCCGGCCGCGGTGGCCTGTGTGATGATGATTTCTAGACGATAAATCATTAATTATTTGGCTATTCCCCATCCTGATCAAGATATCAATTATATTTAATTAATTAGTGATAAAATTACCAATTTTAAAAGACTGGCATATAAAATCTAAAAAGTGGTTAATAGGGATAGATTAATTATTTTAGAATTTTTTTTAATATATTAAAAAGGAAAATGCGTCAGTATCGCAACTTTACCATAGTACAATTTGAATGAAAATATTCTAAGTAATCCTAATTAGAGTGGAGGTGAGCATGGGTCTCTTCACTTATATATTTGTTTCAGTACTCCCGATTCTGCACTAAAAATTAACGACGATCTTGAGAGAGTGTGATTCCGTATGGGCCCAAAGCCCACTGATTCGCTTTCAAGCCCATCTATAATTCATTTAAGGATAAAGTTGTAAAAACGAAGAAATAAGGCAGGAGGCATGCTTCAAGTTTCAACGGAGCATTCGTGCATGGGCTCTTCCTCTTCATGCTGTAACTACAATAAGTTATGTGTTCACAAACAACTTAATCCACAAACTAACTGATTAAGTTGAGAATAAGAGAGGGGCGAGGGCAAGTAAGGAGAAGGGAAAAAGGAATAATAATTTCACAATGACTGCACACTAGATGAAAAAATTGCTCAAAGAAACTACAAAAACGTAGTTCAGGGTCTATATAGTCAAATCCAATGCTCCCCAAGGCTGCTAACATAAAAGAAGATTGATATTAGATTTTTAGCGCATAAAATAGAGTGCTTCAAATGTGAATTATGCATAGGAAAAAATAGCTTTCCATCGATGATACTGCTCCAGCGCTGCAAGCATCTGATCTTAGTAGGGTTTTGGGTTATTATCTCGTTCAATTATTAAAATTCATTGACAAGAGATAACCCATCAGAACAAATTAGTCAAAACAAATATGTACTTATCAGGAAAAGCTCTTGGTCATGATGTTGATAGCTTAACTAACTACGATAACCAAATGTAATTCTACTCATTGAATTTGATATATATTAATAAAAACAAAAAATTATTCAAAGTTTCCACAAAACGGAAGAGATCGGATAAGATAAACTGAAACATCCATCAGTCAAGAAATGGAAAAGAATAACATTTTAAGATTTATTTAAAGTTTCAATACAATTTTTAAAATCTCCACAAAGAATTAAAACTTTACATTGATGAGAATCATTATCATCATCGTATACGATGGTAGTCTGACAACTACCTTATTCTTTTTTTTTTTTTTTTGAACCGAACAATAATCTAACTTAACGAAATCATAAAACTAATTAGAGGCCGGAGGTGAAAGGCACGTTGGTCGCCGGCAACCAAGAACTTCCGGCAAGAAAGTTCCCGACGGTGAACTTGTTAGCGTCTGATGCACTTGTAAGAACATGGTAGCCACCCCACTTGACCCTATTAGAAGTGGATGAACCAGGACCAGTGTTCATGTACTCTGCATAATACAAAGTCTTGAGAGCAAAATTCCCATCCCACTCCATCCACCCAGCTGGGTTGATCAAGCTATCAAGGAACGTTTTCATGACGACAGTTCGTGAATATTCCCTCCATGGCCTGCCAAGGTATGTTTTGACCGAGCTTTGAACTGGTTTCAGATCAGAAGCTGCAGTGATCCTACAGTTGTGGATAATGATGCCCGTGTTTTGGTTAGGGTCAGTCCTGGCTTGGGCTGTGACAGTGTTGGTCTTGTTAGGGGGATTGCGAGGGTAAATGTTGCAGTTCTGGAAGACAACTGCAGCATTGCCAAAGATGAAATCTACTGTGCCGTAAATGTCACACTCTCTGTAGAATTGTCTCTCAGAATGGACGTAGAGAGTGTCTTGATATCCTTCGAAGCTGCACTTGTAGAACACTGAGAGATCCGAGCCAGAACGTAATGCCACGGCTTGGTGATTTTGTGCACCAGCTGTGTTGCGGAAAGTCATGTCTCTAGCAATGAACCCATCTCCGACAACAGCTGAAATTTCACGCAAGTAAAAAAAAAAAAAATTCAATACTACTGTAAACTCATAAAAAGATGAATTACTGAAGTTTGATCAAATCATGTTTCAAATTTTTATTTTGTTAAGGTAACTATTACTCAATTCAAAGTTGTGGAAGGAGCCAAATTTCGATTTGCTACTTTCCAATTGAACAATTAATTACGTTAATTTTTCTATAGAATCATCCCAGTTCTATACGCTCCTATTGTTGACTAAATCTTTAGCCAAACTAATAAATTAAACGATTTATATAATCAATAAACGAACCCCTATTGGCACCCCTATCGAATTCTAGACTTTCCCAACTTCACAATTTATGACTTTATGGCAAAATAAAAAATCTAGAACAATTGTTATGTCACATGTGAAATAGTCGTAGCTAGTAAGATGTGTATGTGATTCACAGTATATATACTAGCTTTATTTATGTGTGATGATCAATATATATTTCGCATTAAATTACTTCAAAAAGTCTCGTCAAAGTATTAGACTTCTATATATATATATATAAAATGGGCCATTCCCTAGGTAGTTTTGTACAAATCAATGTACTTTCTTGTTGTAAAAGCAAATTTATTAATTAGGCAACATATGTTGAGAGCCGTGGACCATGCAATCCCAAAACTATATCTCCATGTAGGTACGGCATGGTCCATGTTTGATAATTATGTTTTAAATTGTCAACATGCAAAAGCAAACACGTCTCCTTCACCCTCTAAACTTCTTTTCTCTACTTAATGAAAGTCTACAACTCTACAATTTATATTCTTCTCAAAGAGTTACCGCAGTCAGCCAACAAAAATATTAAGATGAAAAATAATTGGTTACAAATGTCTATGTATTCTTTTACCCTTTCAGCATTCTTACGTATCGTGAAACGACCGAATCCATGAAATGATGCAGCTTATAATGTCAAATTCAACATAATGCAATTAAGTTTTCATCACCTTAATTATTAATGAATATTGACTTCAGAAAAATTACTTGATTGAGAAAACTAAACGCCAGACAGTGTAAGCTAATGCTGAAAACTCAACCAACAAGTATAAAACAAATTTTCAAACTTACTAAATTTTTTTGACGAGTGCAGGAAAAGGAACTGTCGTTATACCTTGGGTGAGCGTTAGTTGCCTTAAAGCTCGGCCGGGTTAAGATTAACCATCACATATCGTGTACTTGTAAACACTCTTTTGTTCATTTCAATAACGTTCTTTATTATAAGTAAAGTCAATAATGAATCTTTAAACTTAACCATAATTAGAGAGGGGTTTCACTCACCAACAGTGGCTGAATTGAAGGTTGTGGCTCCTCCTCCAACACTTTTGCTCCCGGTAACTATAGTCTTGCCAATACCATCTCCGACAAACATGATGTTCTTCAACTTGCTACCAACTTCAATATTCTCCTTATATGTTCCTGCTTTTATGTATATAACATACCTGCCACTGCCTGACCGCTTTGAAGCTGCTGCTGTCGCCTCCTTGATCGTCTTATAGTTCCCAGAACCATCCTGAGCTACCACGATGTTTGCCTGAGAAGCCGGTGAAGAAGTCTGCAGTAGCTTCCTATCACCAGGCTTGACCCACGTTGGGAACCCACCTTTGTAACTAGGCTCGCTATATGGAACTTTGTTGAGAGACAAAGTGTTGCTAATCAACTTCGAAACATTGTTTGACATCAAGGGCAAGAGGAAATCTGACACCCCAAGCTCAATGAACCCGGTTCGGCACGTCTCTAGGTTGGTTAGAGCAGTGCTGAGCCAAGTTTGCTTGTCAACTTGGGTGCACTTGGTGCTGGGGTCGATGGTTTTGTTGAGCTTAAGCACCGTTAACTCATACAGCTTAAGGCAATCGTTCCATGCAGCCTTTTCACGCTCATTTCGGCATTTTGAGCCTAGCGTGGATGTTTGTGACTCGGCGCGCTTGGCGCGCTCTAGAGCGAGTTGCATGGAAATTTTATAGAAATCAGACTCTTTTCTGATAGGAGTGTGATCAGGGTTATGGGCCAAGAAATACTCGCATGGTTGAGGGTTGGGCGTTTTGCTACACCATGATTTCACTTGATCAATAGTGTAGCCAAAGATGGTTTGGGAGAGCAAAAGAGGTACCAATAAAAGTGTCACAAGAACTCGAGGAGCCATCAATGGCTTAGTTTTGATTGTAACAAAACTTTAATTTGATGGAGAGGCAACTCAGGGTTTGTGTGGGTTTTGATTTGTGAGGGAAATGATGGGAGGCTTGTGGCTTTATATAGAGAGATTGAAACAACGGGTGTCGTTGGTATAATGGTATGAATCATGGCGTTGCACAAACTTTTATCTTTTAAAATATTTTTAATATGCACCAATCATTCTCCGTTTGTCGTATATAACATTTAGTAGGAAGCCATTACGTACGTATTTCAGATGTATTTTGAAATAAAATCGAATAGTTGGGGAGTATTATTGACTTTTCCTTTAATGATGTTTGACTTGATGAGATGAGAAGGGCTGGAGAGGAAGAAGCGCGTTATTGACAAGTTCACATTCATGCAAATTGCAAACATTAATTTGTAGGAATTGCATCGAAGTAGCTATCAAACTCTTATCTCTATAGTGGCCGGACGGCACCCTATATTAAGCCTTCAATGACAATATATACCAATATATCCGATTAACTTCAATTCATATATTACATAATCTCTTAATAATTAAATAAAAAACCAATTACATGATTATAAATATAGTTAACGAGCACCTCACCCTTATTATATAATCTGTTAGAAAGTTGATTAATTTTAAAATGTGTTACTAAGTAGGATTACGTAGTTTATTATTAATTTTCGTAGACCATTCCATTTCCAACAATTGGATTTATACATAAGAAAGCATAGATTATAATTAATTATTTGATGCTAAGTTCAAGCTAGGTCACATCTTATATATATATGTATCCTCGGCTTTATTTTATAACTTTGTACATGCTTACACGGTCTCGTAGGTAGCAACTACTCGCTGCAATACATCGATAATCCAAACTGGATTTGATTTTTCTTAGGTAGATTATGTATGAACAGAGATAGAGTTTCATTTATTAAAAAAACTAGTGTTATTTAATGGAATAATTAATGTAGTTTCACGATTATTACTATTATTATAGAAAATCAATGGCAGAGCAATCAGATGAAGTACCCTACCTAATAGACATGTATATCCGTTAAACAGTTGACCACGTCTCTCGATTCAATTGTATAAACGATGTCGTGCCTCACGCAACAAGTCTTCAATTAGTAATATTGGTATCAGATATTGTTCACCGGTAATAGAGATTCTCTCCTGCTATATCCCTTCTATTTCAACGTGCATGTCTATAACTAACAAGTTGATGATAATTGAAGAAATTTATTTAACATAATAACAATCATAATCATCTCGTACAAGAATCTGTAAAACTTGGTAGATGGGGCATCGACCATAGACGTGCAGCCTTTGCTATCGATCATCGACCATCAACTTTTTGTAACCTTTTCAACTTAGTTGATCGTTTGAATGATTGGCGATATCTGGGTCCTTAATCAACTTTTTCGCGTTTACAGCTTAGCTAGCCTTTAATGTTCAGAAACTGTGTTCTTAAACCGGTCAAGTCAAACATATGTATATATAAGAAAGTCAACAATATTATAAAACGCGAATTTTCAATACCTAATGAGTTGGACTTAATTTTTCTTTCCAGTGAATGTTTCAANGGGTTACGTATATGATTAACACACAACAAAAAATGGCTTAATTAAGATATAAAGTACATTTGTTTGTAACTTAATTATAATTAATTAATGAAGTGGAATATTTGGTTTAAAAAAAAAAGAAATTATATGTTAAAAATTATATATATATATATAAGGATTGGATGTTGTGTATATGATTAAATTTTGAGGCTGTATAACGTGCACATAATTGAGATAAGGCATATGATTGAGTGATGACTGNATGAGAATGGCGTTGGCAAATATTCAACAATTAGATGCTTAATTAGTTAGAGACAACTAAATTCTAAATTAATTATTAACAATAATTCGTGTCTATCTGAAACCATTAAAAGTTTCCACTTGAGAGCTGATGGAACGTCAATGGGTAATGCATACATATTACGTGTGAATGAGCGATAAGCATCTACCCGAATGAACCAAACAATTCCTGCTAACTTTACTACATGTTTGGTGCAAATTTGGTGGCCGCCGTAAGTTAGCTTACATCAAAATTCTATTACAATTGTAACGAACTCTATAATTTGCAATGTCATCTCCATGCATAACATCATGAATAGTTAAACAAATCAATTTTAATTTGGATTTGACTGAAATTTTTGTAGATGAAGAGCGAGCTGTCTTGTTCTTCTTACTTTGATAATTCAAACACGGTAGCAGCCCAGCCACAGCCCCGGAGGAAAACCATGGACAGTAGATCACCAACATTGAATTATCTGATTTTTGACTCAAATCGTGATATCTCAGTTGCCACCTCTTTAATGAAGCTTATTCCTTCACGTATGTGAATATAGGCATTTTTTTGAGAACTTCAAGATTGTCTGTAACACTAACTCTCATCTTCCCTCTTACTTCACTTGCTCATCCTTCAACGCATGCAATCGTTCTATCACACACTATNAGGACAGTTCATCAATAAAATCATAGTTTTCCATTTAATTTGCTTGCGATATTTAATGTGTATAGTCATTGTCATTACCTTTGTTAGGAAATCAATGGGATAAAAGCAAATAACACAATGAATAA
This sequence comes from Bursera cuneata, assembly GCA_026212285.1. Lineage (NCBI taxonomy): Eukaryota > Viridiplantae > Streptophyta > Magnoliopsida > Sapindales > Burseraceae > Bursera > Bursera cuneata. The sequence continues at coordinate 41,041 of JANLJB010000276.1, forward strand.
GCAAAAATAATACACATTTATTTACGTAAAAAATCCAACAAATGGCAAAATCACGGGTGGAGAAGAAAAATAATACTGATTATGATTATCAACTTCTATATTTATAAGTTTATATAAAGATATTATATTCCTAATATAAATAGGATTCTTATTAATTTATTACACAATTTTATTTTTCTATTCCTTTTACTTTTCTTACTTTTCATACTTCTTATAGAAGTCAAAATCATATAATGAATCATATTTATAAGCTTGAGACCTCTATTACCACTATGGTACCGACCAAATTGAAAATTCATTTTTAAAGTTACACCGTGAGTTTATTGGACATGACTAAGAATTCAAAGTTACAATTTAACAACTTCACATTCATGGTAAGAAANTTAGTTGATTTGATTGATGGAATCATAGGTTTTTGGAGAAAAAGAAAGTTGACATCTTTACTTTGTTATGCGAAGTGGTTCAGATTTCTTCCTTAATTGTTCTATGTATTCGAGTACACCAACAACTAAAATAAGAAAATTTGTACTTTCACCAGGTCAAAAGAAAGACCAATAATCCTCATCCGTGAGCAATCAATAATATACTTTAATTGTGAAATTATGATAACGAGACATTTATATATGTCGTATAAGAGATGATAAAGCGACATATCAAAAGGTCGTTTTCAAAATTTGCCAAAAAAAATTAGAAAGGTGAAACTGGAAAAAGGAAAGGAAGTCATGTTCATGTTCTCGACCTCGAAAGAAAGAAAAGAAATAAGTTTACGAGTAGTCCTGCGTTGGATTTTGTATTTGTGTATTGAGATTTGAGACTCCGTGGCATGCACTTGACTCCAGACAAGCTTCATTGTAGATAAGCGTTACGAACAGTGGCCAACATGCAGCTGTACAACTAAGCCAAATCACTCCTTCATAACTTCAATTTTGACACGTACCTGTAAACACCTCCATGGCAACCGACAGCTTAAGCGACCACAATTTTACACTAGTGACTGCTTTCTGCATTTCATTTTTAACCGATATGCATAGGTTTAATAGCAACATATTTTAACGTAAATTTCAATTTATTGTAGCAATTTATTGTAACTTTTCAAATCATTTGATTATATTAGATGAAGATCATGTATTGGTGTTAGACATTCAAATACAAAAATTAAGTTTTAATGACATGAATTTTTGGCAAAAGTAAGGTCATCAATAGTATCAAATTGTAAGAGTTTGATTTGAATTTATAGATTATAGAAATAAAAAAAAAAAAAAAAAAAGAGATCTTCATACTACACCCACCAATTTTAAGCTCCCTTAGTACAAAAAATGACACTTGGCTACCAGGATCCATGTGTAACTGTTTATGCATCTTCACACTTAGCTCTATAAATGAAACAGTTAGATGCATGCGTCATCGTTCTTTACAGAAAAATGCCCACTTCTGTTGCCGCATTTCTCCTCTTTGTAGCCATGGCTCCTACCATCTCTTGCACTAGAGAAATGGAGGTGGTTCAAATGGCACGAGCCGCGGTCATGCAAGCTAGGAACTGGGCTCGGGCTTCTGCTGCACCACATGGATTAGACCAAGATTTAAATCAACGTCGTGAGGCTTTTACTGATTGTGTTAGGCTCCATGAGGAGAGTGAGTCTAGGCTCGCTCTGTTGCTTGCGGGTGAGAACCACACACTTGATGATGCTCGTACGTGGCTAAGTGGCGCGCTGGCGCACCATAGGACTTGCTTGGATGGATTAGAAGAGAAGGGGTTTGCTCAGTCTCATGCAGGGGCTCAAAATTTGACTTTATTGCTTAGTGAAGCCTTGGAACTGTATGGGAGGAGTAGGAGTGTTCGAAGCGGTAAAAGTTCACTTCACTTGCTTTCTCAAATAATAATATTTACGTAGAAGCTCTTTTTGCTCCAATTTCTTACTCTACCATGCAAGTTCTATGAGATTATTAGCCACTTCTGACTTGGGCCAAGACATTATTGGGCAAAACCCAATTAATATACCTAGATTTCAAAGACTGAAATCAAAGTCTTTTTTTTTTTCTATAAAATAAAACTCTTATATTGAACAATAACTGAGTCTAAAGTAAACAATGCTCGAAACTTCAAAAGATTACAAACTTTTCAAGAAAACAAATCTAATAAGCATTCGATTTTTACTATTACTTCAAGTAAGTTATAATAATTCATGTACAATAGACAATTATTACAGAAGAACTAGTAGATTAAGTAGATCCCATATACACCGTAGTTAACATGCAATTTCTTATTGCATCGATGCTCTTTAGGACTGCCACGTAGACCAGGATTCAGTCAAAATGGTGGAGTTTTAACATCTTGGAATCCAGCAACTTCCAAGACAGATTTTGTAGTGGCAAAGGATGGTTCTGGCACATACAGATCAATTAATGAAGCATTGGTTGCACTCGACAGAATGGGTAATAGGCGACCCCAAAGAGTAATAATACATGTAAAATCAGGAGTTTACAATGAAAAGGTAGAGATTCAACACCACATGAAGAACATAATGTTTGTTGGCGATGGCATCGATAGAACCATTGTTACTGGTAGCAGAAATGTCCCAGATGGTTCTACAACCTTAAGCTCAGCCACATTTGGTAAGAATATAACTCGAAAATGTTTGTCATTACATGTCTTAGCTTGAAAGAGATAGAAGTGAAATTTTTTATCAATTGGATATATGGTGTAGCTTGAGTCTTTCTTTTATTGCGTTTCCGCTTTGTCATTTTTGCATGCAGGGGTATCAGGGGATGGATTTTGGGCTCGGGACATGACATTTGAGAACACGGCTGGTCCCCAGAAACACCAAGCAGTGGCATTAAGAGTGAGCTCAGACCTCTCGGTCTTCTATCGTTGCAGCTTCAGAGGCTACCAAGATACCCTCTTTGCGCTCTCCTTGAGACAATTCTACCGCGATTGTCACATACACGGCACCATTGACTTCATATTTGGTGATGCTGCTGCAGTTTTTCAGAACTGCGACATCTTTGTCAGGAAACCGATGAATCACCAATCCAACATGATAACAGCACAAGGAAGAGACGACCCTAATGAAAATACAGGAATTTCAATTCAAGGATGTCGCGTCAGGCCTGCAGCTGATCTTATTGCTGTCAAAGATTCATTCGAAAGCTACTTGGGCAGGCCCTGGAAAAAATATTCCAGGACAGTGGTTATGAAGACTGACCTTGATGGGATTATTCATCCGAAAGGGTGGACAGAGTGGGAAGGCACTTTTGCTCTTTCAACTTTGTACTATGCAGAGTATTTGAATACAGGTGTTGGTGCCTCTACAGCAACCAGGGTGAGATGGCCTGGTTTCCATGTGCTTGCTAAGCCGCAGCAGGCTAGTCCTTTTACCGTGAGTAGGTTCATTCAAGGGGACTCGTGGATTCCGGTTACCGGTGTGCCATTTTGGCTTGGAATTTGATAACAATTGTAGCTGTGTGTCGCTACTTGCATAAGCAGCACATGGCAATACTATAAATGTAATANTAAATAAGTTTGCTTCAATAGTTGCTACTGGTCTCGTCTGGTCAATTACATGATTCCAGGCGGATGAAATTAATCATTTGAATTTATTACTAGTAAGTACGATCATATTCATCTTCCTTCACTAATTTTTTCGTCAGTAGATTTTATCAGTCTCCATAAAAAAAATAAAAATTTACTTCTAATTAGCATAACCACAGTGCTGGTCAACATGATTTTTATTTATTTATTTATTTTTGTTAGAATCCTGATTCTTTAATAAATAATTAATAATTTCTATCACTTTCCACTTGATTTAGCGAGTAGTTTCTTTTCCCCGTACTTGACTACTACCCAAAACTTTAACTTGCCTTGCCGCGCAAGCGCAAGCCAGTGGTTTTGTTTTTTAATTTTATAAAGGAATTCTCGTTNTTCTATTTACAACATTACACGTGTCTAAAGCTGACGTAAGATCACCATATTTAAAATGAAAACAGAAATACATAAATGGTTTCTTGTTCCTCCGTGTCCCTTCTCTGTAACCCTAGTTCGCTCTCGCTCACTTTCTCTTTTCGCTTACTTCTTCTCTAATAAACGTAGAATAATTGTAAAGAGAGAGTTAAGAGTACGATGGCCGGTGGCTCAGATGCGGCGGAGAATACGAGCTTATCGTGTGTTAAATGCGGCAAGGCTGCTCATCTTCAGTATGTGTTTTCATCTCCTTGTTGATTGAACTAATTCGTCTAAAAAAATCGTTATACAATCGTGAAAGTTTCTGATGATCATCATTTTGAAGTAAATGTCATTAATTTTTGGCCTTTTTGGTCATTTGCATTGTAGGTGTCCCAAGTGCATGGAGCTAAAGCTTCCTCGTGAAGGTGCTGCTTTCTGGTATGTTACCGGTGTGGTTGGTTATGAGTTTTGTGTTTTTATTTTCAAAAGCGTTTGAAAAATGGATTGTCGAGTTCATAGTTAAGTAAAAACTTTTTTTGTTATATTTATTTTTTTTAAAATTTTTTAATGAATTTTAGAATTGATATTTGAATTGATATTCATTGAAAAATTTGTAAGACAAGATTTTTTTTTAACATAAACAAACAGAGACTTAAAATTCCGCCCTTATATCAATGAATATATTAAATTTTATATATGCTTATTTTTTTTTCGGCAGTTTTTTATCAGGTTTATTAAATTTTGAATATTTTACTTAAAATAAAATTTTGAATGAAAATTCTATTAACAGCACTCAGGATTGCTTCAAAGCTTCTTGGAGCTCCCACAAATCGGTTCATTTGAAGGCAAAGCTATCTGCACTTGAGGCTGGTGGACAGAATTCGGATGATGGTTGGCTATTTTGCTTGAAGAAAGGACAGGCTCGAACTCCAAAACTTCCCCATTTTGATTGGACAGGGTATTTCTCAAGGGTTTGGTTTCCAATAGTATTCTACTTATATTTCCTTTGTGTTTGTTCAGGTCAGGCAATTACGTCTGACTGTCCTTATGTTACACTTCAGTTGAACAAGAAGTTGTAATTACTTCTTCATGGTATCTTTTAATCCCTTTTATTCATGTTTTCCAATGACATAATTATTAAATTGATGTCTATGAGTGGCAGAGAGGGATTATCAAATGTTGGTATCTGATGAAATTGTCTTGATTTTTTTTTTAACAAACTTTGGACAAATAATGATAAGTTATCTATAATCGCGGAGAATTTGATGAAATTTTGATTGATAGTTGTTTACTTTTCTTCTGCAGGCCACTGAGGCCATATCCCATATCTAGCAGGCGTGCTGTACCTGCTCACATTGAGCTACCTGATTGGGCAGTGGATGTAAGTTGTTAAAAACTATTAAGTTATGGCTTCTGTTCCTTTTTGTTTCCTTACCATGATTTGATTGGAAAATTTATAACCATTTGACCTCATTGATTGATGGGTTTATTGTCCTTAAGTTAGGGTGTATATACTGACCTTCACACCAACCCACAAGCACACACCCCCGCTCTCCCTCTTTTCACCTCCTGTTGTGTCTAAATTATTGATGCAATTTTCCCCTTTTTTAACTTTTAGGGAATACCAAAAATTGAGCTCAATAGTGACTTGCAACATGTTGTTGAGGTAAGTTTGTAATTGAAAATGTTCTTATGGCTGTGTAAATGAAATGGCCTTTCTTTGAAGTGATAGTTTTGGCTTTGTTTTTTACTGGGGCTTTTTCCTTATGCTAATTAATGTGTTTTTGTGAAGATTAAAACTCGAGATCAAATTGAGAGAATGCGAGAAACATGTCGAGTAAGTGGTCTTCTTAATCCTTTCTCTGAATTGTAAATTTATTTTGCCTCATTGCTGTCTCTGTTTAAAGGCAAATATTGTGTCATTTTCTAACCTGCTGAATGCCTTGAAAATGCATTAATTGGTGCTTATGTATATTCTCAGACTTTTGATTTGCTGCAGAATCTTATGTCAAAAATAGTGCACCTAGTGAGGTTGATTATGCAAAGTAGATTTTTAGAATCCTGTATCTGAAAAATTTTCACTTCCTATTTCTGCATCCAACCCCTTTGCTTTCTCTTTTCGGATATATTGTCCAAGTAAAGTGGGAATATTGTCTTGGACCTATGCAGCTTTGATAAATGTTGAGAATGAGATGGCTGCTAAGTAAAAGACAGGAAAATATTTGAAAACTATTTTTCAAATACTTCCAACAGTTTGTTGATTTTTTCAGGGAGGTTAGTAAGATCACTAACAGATATACATGTAGATAATTAGGTAATTCCTCTTAGAGGGATTATATTGGTAACATATTTTTAATATGCAAAATTACGTTCCAGTTTTGTTGGATGTTTCAAAATTGTTATACAGTGAAAAGTCTCTGATTTATATTTTTAAACAGCTGATTAAACAAATCTTTACTGTCAGATTGCAAGGGAGGTTTTGGATGCAGGTGCTCGGATAATTCGTCCTGGTGTGACAACTGATGAAATTGATAGAGTGGTCCATGAGGCAACTATTGCTGCTGGTTTGTAACTTTCTGATGTTTATGCTTCTTTAATATCTTAAAATCTGTTTGACATATTATATGTTAGACGTTCTAGCAGTGTCCAAGTGGGGGTATTATTATGTATGGGCATACTTTGTAAACTTTTTAGTGCCAGTGATGCTTACTAAGAGTCTGGTCACAGATGGGTCCTGTTATGGGGCCACAGAATTGTTAAAAGGAGAGGGGGTGCTTTATGTGTTTCTCCACCTGTTGACAGTGCCATGATTAGAGTCAGAAATCTCTTTTTGGGTTACGTAAAAAATGATGATATCCTATCTCCTGCATTCAGGGCTATTTCTCTTGGTTTAATAGTCTTATCTCTCCACTTGCAATAGAGGTGGCTGCTTTGAATCTCACCATAATAATAGGGTTTTTTCATTTCATGGCAGTAAATTATATATCTGTTTGATTTTAACTTATATTGAGTCATAGATTCATGGCAGTTGCTATTATTGGCCGTTGACTGATGGTTGGAATTAACCATTTATGGGTTTTACCTCACTGCAGGAGGATATCCATCTCCTCTCAATTATCATTTCTTCCCAAAGTCTTGCTGCACGTAGGTACATTTTTTTGTATTTTTTTTATCAGCTTGCTTGGTAGAGTAGCACATTAATTAACTGTAAGTGTTTGTTTTTCTGTTGCAGGTCAGTTAATGAAGTAATCTGTCATGGAATTCCTGATGCCAGGTAAGTGTTAAATTTGACTATGTAAAACTTTTTATCTTTATATTTGTATGTTTAAGTCAATGTTGACTCCCCCTTTTCTCCATATACTGTCTGGAAAAATCTGACTTCTAAACGATGATATACTTTTTCTGTGATTTAGAATTATGTATGCCTAAGTATATTGCATTTTTGGATTATTTGACAACACCATACCTTGTAATTAGCATTTTATTTACTTTTGGTGGCATTGACACCTAGAGGCATAGCACTTCTTTCTGAAGTTTATGTTGTTTGGGGGTGTGGTACAAAGTCGTTCATTGCTTTTTGTGCACTTCACGTTGTGCAAATTTTTGCAGCACACTTGTCTAATTCTCCATTCTTAATTTTTATTTTATTTAAATGTCTGAGAGAAACCTGAAGGAAACTTAACTTGCTTCAGGAAATTAGAGGATGGTGATATTGTGAATATTGATGTGACTGTGTACTATAAAGGTGTCCATGGTAAGAAGTCTTAAACCTTATTTATCAAATATATTCAATTGTTACCTAGAAGCTTCATCATTAACTAATGGTTGACACATTATGCAGGTGATCTAAATGAAACGTACTTTGTGGGAAATGTTGATGAAGCTTCTCGTCAATTGGTTCAAAATACATATGAGTGCTTGGAGAAAGCAATATCCATTGGTATGTGTTTGGCTCATCTTCCCTTACTTTTGTTGCATCAAAACAATTTAAAATGATGTTGGTCAGCTGCTGTATGCAACCAAATTGTCTGAGAGATTTTCTTGTATGCTTTACGTATTTATATGTGCTTAAATAATTGTGTTTCCTTTGAATGTCATCACTTCTCGAAGCTGTGTTTCACTTATTTATCTGTCTATCACTTAGACTGAAAAATTCTTTAACCTAGAAAACATCCAACAGAAAGCATGGTTAAATTTTCCTTTATTTGCTCAAATGAAAGTTGGGTTGACTAAGTGAGGCAGCTCCTTTGGGAGCATATTAAAATTTATGCTGTAAACTGAAAACTTTAGCTGTTTGAATGCAATATTTATGATTCCTTTTCTGCATTTGGTGAATTACCTTTTTATCATATTCTGTGATATTAAAATGTCATCTAAAAAAATTTAGTAGGGTTCATTGAGGTTGTACTGTTTTATCCTTTTTTTTTTTTTTTCCTTTTGATAACTTTCACATGTTGATAATAGTTTTAGGACTTTAGATATGATTTCTGGTTTCATTTTCAGTGAAACCTGGGGTGCGGTATCGTGAAATCGGTGAAGTCATTAATCGTCATGCTTCAATGTCAGGATTCTCTGTGGTAATGTGTAGTTTTGTGTTTGCAGTTGTGAATCATCACACTACTGTTATCAAAGCTGATATTGAACTGTTTCATTTTTACTAAAACAGGTAAAGTCATACTGCGGTCATGGTATAGGAGAGCTGTTCCATTGTGCACCAAATATTCCTCATTATTCAAGTATATAACCATCCTCTTGAGCATCTATATTTCCTTGATGGAAATCCTGTTATGTTTCGTGGAATTTGACAATAAAGCATAGCTATTAATGTCTTCTATAATTGGATCAAAATAGCTTAAACACCTTTTATTCTTAGTGATTGTAACATCTGCATTGGTTGCATTTGACTCAAGCAGGAAATAAAGCAGTTGGTGTCATGAAAGCTGGACAGACGTTTACAATAGAACCAATGATTAACGCAGGTACTTGTATGGCTTATTTATATAGTTGAATTATCAATTGAAATTTTTCTAATGTGTCACTACTTAACCGATTTCCATGATAGGAGTTTGGCGGGACCGGATGTGGCCTGATGGTTGGACTGCTGTAACTGCAGATGGCAAACGAAGTGCTCAGTTTGAGCACACTCTTCTGGTAACTGCATTTATCAACTTATTTTTAATGATTTCTCCACAATGGTTCTGCCATGTTTGTACTTGTGAAGCGTACGTATATCATATGACAATTTTCCAGTTCAATATGGAATATTTATCAAGTAAAGATTAGTCTAACATGCACCATTCCTCACTTATGGGGTGTTTGATGTTGTAGCAATTTGGTAGAGCTCGTGAAAGGTGGAAAATATCCACTTAAACCTGGGTTTGGCAGCAGTATCTTGGAGGAACCCATTTGTTCCCTGATCAATTTACCTTGTTGACCAACTGCCTTAATACCCTAAATATTCTACCTATGATAAATTAAAGTGTCCTAACATTATAGATTCAAAGTGATAGGGTTAGTTTCTTGGGTAGAGTTCAGTTTTGATGAAAACCTGGGACTAAATCGAACTGGACGAGGATCAAGAATTGATGTCGTACATGCCACGTATGTTGGCATGATAGTGTCTTATCCAAACCCATGTTAAATTTTCTTTTTATGCTGGAGAATTATGGCGATCTCTCGCATTGAGATTTATACTAATTGCTTTATACTATAAGGAAGAGTTTCACTCAGGTTATTTTTACCCTGTTCTAACGACAACATTTCTGCAGGTCACTGAAACTGGTGTTGAAATTCTTACGGCGAGATTGCCTTCATCTCCCAACATGTTTCCTTGGCTAAATGCATAGTTATTTGTTTCGTGTTGCCACCAATTATATTGTAGACTATTGCGCAAGAATTTGCCAGCCTTACCTGTTTTATTGGACAAGTAAACTATTTTGTAATTTATGTGACAACAATTATTCAATTTTGAATCGAGGTTAGAAGTGTGACTGGTATCAAAAATGGTTTTTTTTTTTTTGGTGTGTTGAAGGTAGTAACCGTGATATAAATCAAATGCAATCTTAGCATTTATGATCCGCAATCAACTTTTTGTAGTTTAGCAAGTCAAAATATTGGGTCGTCTCTCAACAACGAAATTTTAGCTCTTGCTTTGATATGTTATTAACCGGTTCCTCATGGTTCGTTTGTTCTTCACCCAATACGAAAATCTATAAAATAAATTGATTTAGTCTTGCCAATACTGAGTCAAATAAACAAGAGAACATTATTTAATTTATTTTTTTTCTATATATAAATAAAATTGTTAATTACAAATCTTTTCCTACAATTTGTTGTATTAAGGTATCGGGTGCATATTAATTAAGTTAAATTACAGATTAGATTAGACTATGAGGTAAATATATAATATTGTCTCTGTTAGTTTGTATTAGTGAACTAACAACAATAATAAAGTAGCCTGAATCATACGCCTAAACTTCCCTCGTTGATTCATCATCTTCAAATGCAAGTAATTCAAAAAGGGCACACTTCCAATCCAATGATAATAAATAAGATTGCGCATACATGATTTCAAAATTCATTCTCAAAGTGACCTACCTCAACTTGAAACACAGAAAAAAGTAGGCACCTTAAACAACGGGATATTTACATGACCATCCAGTTAAATTTTGAAAAAATACTTAATTTTAAACTTTTGTTAAACTAATATTTATTCCCAAAAATTATCTGGAGGATAAATATTAATTTTTAAGGGATAAGTATTAATTTAACACAAATTTGAAGTTAAATATTTTCTCAAAATTTAACTGGAGGAGGTCAATGTGATTTTTCCCTTATATAACTTAATAAAACCAAGCGAGTAAGCCACATAAACTTACACGTCAGAACCCAGTTGATCCAACCAATGAGGAATATGACGCATTTTCGTCGGTTTGTTTAGGCCTCGTCTTGCCATCAATGTTTGATACTTTGTTATTAGTGTCGAGTGGTCCGATGTCCAGACCCGCCAAATCAAAAAATTCTACCCTCTGGTGCTTTATGACGTCCACGTCACCTTCCCAGCAAGTTTCGGCAATAATTTCTAGTGCTTTCTCTATCTTATCCTCCGCCAAAAGACTTCCATTTTGCAGGAGGACAAGGTAAACTTGCTCAGCCGAAGCTTTCCGTATCTGCGAGGTTAGAAAATAAAGCAAAGAGTAAGAAATGTAATACCATGATCAAATGTCAATCATCAACCACTTATCTATTGTCAGAGGTTTTAACACAGAGCCGTTTCAGCAATACAAACGGAACAAAGAGACTTCCTATAGAAAATTACAATGATACATTTTAATTTCAATGGTGAAATGCTGAGATTTTTATTTTAAAAAATACAACTCATCCCAAGTGTATCTCAAATAATGTGAAATAATTAGTGATTACCAAATGAATGATGTGATAATATGATAGATAATTTAGTAACTTCAAATTAATCACACATCATTTCAGATTTGATCTTAATTTAAGATTTTTAAATGTGTAGCATTATTTTTATTATTTACACATGGCACTATTGTAATATGACAGCACGAACCTTGGGAAACCGATGGCCAAGGAAATTGAGAAGATGAGAGAAAGCACGAGTGTTGATGGGATCTGAAACCGAAGCGATGTATCCAAGTATGGAGATGCCCGCATATAACTTAGAGAAGTCCTTAGAAACTTTCAGTTCAACCACCAGAGAATCCAAAACACCAGCACAGAAGATTGGAGTATGAGCCTAAAAATAAAGTCAAATGGTTCAAAAAGGGTCCACAAAAAGGATTAATAAACACAAAATATACTATAAAATTTAGAAGCTAAAATCATGCTTTCTATATTTATATTTACAAATTACAAGTATATAGACATGAGAGTCTGAGACTTTGGCAATCGCAAGAAAAAAATTATAGAAACTAGTTTCTTCTTTTAAAGGCTCAGTTAAAAAATGCCAAAAGCAGCATTTTTGTAACCATCCCTAAACTTAGAACAATTCCTAGCTGTGTACTCTTTGACTCCTGATCTAAACAAGAATTTATTATCTAACAGGACAACAAGAGAAATTAATATGTCAATGAAAACTTGATTAACTTATCTACAGGAAAAACTATTAAGAAAAAGAGAAACATTAATATAGAGAACACCACATTATGAAGAATTTCTGGCACTTGTGGGAAGGGAAAAACAGGTAGATGAAACAATGCAAAACCAGCAGTATCATAAAACTGTAGAGTAAGAAGAGAAGTCAAAACTAACCTCCATATTCAAGAATATCTTCTTGCTGAAAAGATACTCAATTGTCTGAAGCACACAATAATTTTACCAAGGTTAGATTTTTTTTTTTTTAAGGGAAAAAAAAGAGGAAAAACTCAAAAAAACGCATTTGATTATATATTTTGAAAAACATAAATAAATACTTAATCATGCACAATGACATCCTGAAAATAGAAACAGAGATAGTTCATCAGCTTATGACAGACAGCCGCAGGGGCAGAGCAAATGGCACGTAGGAGAATTCCCCGCTGAGACTTGCAGTTGATGACACCATCACGAATCTCACGGCACCACAAAAAGTTGTTTATTGAATTCAAAAAGTAGGGGAACAAAGAGAAATACTAGATTAAGATCTTAAGATTGTGACACAGCATACTTGGGCAGAAAAGAATTTAAAATTCAAATTTCTAGGCAAAAGCTTATAAACCTTCAAAGTGGGAATAATCACTCTGTCACATCTCTTGTACTGTTGGAGAACCCAAAGGATGTCATTTGATAACATGTACTCTCTGGAGCTTCTTCCATTGAGGTCTTCAGCTTCAACCACTTGAAGGTACTCCAACAATGCCGCAATTGAAGCCTTCCTCAAGGAGTCTTGCAACCCACCAATTGAAATAACTAAGCCCGATACCACAACCCTACTATAACAACTGTACTCAAGTAACTGTACGAAACGTGGATATGAAAAACTGGGAACCTACAAGCAAGTACATCATTTCCTCTTTGTCAGAAGACTGGTAATCAACCAAACCAGAGTAAAACTGACTCATAAGTACTTACCCCCCATTTCAAATCTGTTTCATTAGGAACAATTTCTTCTAGCTTTTCCCTGTGAGGTATATATGGGACAAATATTGTCTTATTATACAAAATCCTTTGCAGAACCTTTGCAGCTGCTTCTCGTAGTTTATCCATCTTCTCTACAGCTTGCTTAACAATTCCTCCCACTAAACTGGTAGCCATATTTGCATCAAATAATGAGTTCTTTTCACTATTTTCAGCCAGAGCATTAGTAGGCAGTTTTGACATAGATTCAACTCCTTGTGATTTTCCACTAAAACTCATAGAATCTCTCTTACAGAGGATACATGTACATATCTCAAGGCCATCCATAGCAGCTTCACGAACCCAAGAACCCACATCACCTCTGTTATCAACAGAGTAGTCATCAAGAGCTTTAAATAAACTAGTCATCACTTCATTTTTTATAAGATGAAATAAAGATATGTCATCCTCTCCAGAGTGGATACTTGAATGTTCTCTCGCCTGAGTTAATGTCTCACACACCGATATAAGTCCTTTAACGGCATTTACGCGTGCTTCAGCATCTCTGTCTTCAGGTTTTTCCTGCACACAGAAAATATCCGTTAATAAACTAAACCATACATTTCACTTACTTGATAGTGGAAAACATCAATAGCAAGAAATTCTACAAAATGCAACCTCAATTGCAGTACACCTGCAAAGCTTTAAAAGCACATCCCTCCACCTATTAGCTAAAAACTCATATGGCAGAACACCTATTGCCAATGCAGATCCTCTTCGTACAGCCACATTTGGATCTGTCAGCTGTTCCAGGTACTTTGATGTTATACCACCAGAAACTCCATTATCAGTAGCTACAAAATATGCTTGAACAAAATGTTTCAGAGCTTTGACTGCTGCATTCTGTACGTCATACAAAATTTTCTGTTCACAAATTCATAATATCACAAAGAAACAAAATAAGCTGAAAGCAGAATATCTAATATTACAAGCACCTGTATCTGAGAATTAGGATGTTTCAAATTCTCATTAAGAGTATCAAACAAACTTCTCTTTGTTTTCTCTGGTAATGACACTCGAGATAGAGAGATGCACTCAATAAACCTGGAAACAGCAGAACGCATTACTTCTCCACCCTTCCCACGATAGAGACGGGCTTTCTCAATACCAGGGACAACACCAGCAACATGTTTCTGTTTATCTGGTAAACAAAATAAAAAGACGATTGCATTGTTCAGTTTATGCATTTATAAACTGAAAGAACATTTAGTTTGCTGCCCTGATTTAGAAACTGAGATATAGTAGAAAACATATCTGCCCTTAGATTATTATCACTGTTATCAGATTTATCTTTGCATCCACATGAATCTTGCTTACGTGTGCCATAGATTTCTCAAGCAAATTCCATATCTTGACACATTTTGTATCATATTTTCCAAACATCAACTAGGCTTTATGATGCAGTTCATGAAATTGAAATTTCTTGCAGTTTCATTCTCTTAAGAACTAAGCACATAAGAAGACGTCTAACAAGTACAAAATCACACACCAGAAAATTACATTTCCATCCAGCTAACATAAGGTTCATGATGAAAGAAAGAGCACCAACCAGTGGAAAGAGCATAATGACATTGATGTAAAGCCAAAACAACTTCTCCAATAGCTAAGGTTGCACCATGACGCGTGCATAAATCCGTTGAGAGCGTAAAAGGAATTAATTTCTCCACAATAAAGTTTGCAAAGTAGTCAGGATCATATTTGACAAGAGCATAAAGTGCCTCTGCAGCAAGTTCTCTCAAGACTTTATCCTAAAGACGTTAAACATTTTGTTAAATTACCAATATTATAGAACAAAATGAAAATTGATAACGGTGATGATGAAAAATAAGTTATGACAGGGGATACTGGATATCATAGTTTTAATGAATGTCAAGAAATTTAGAGAAAAATCCACCGAAGCGTAGTAAAGAAACAAAGATTATGAGGATGATTACTATTATACCGGTAAAAAATCTCAGTTCATTTCAAGTTCAGGAGTAGAATACAGAAAACTAGGATTAAAGCCTGTAAGATATACAGAGCCAAAATATACATAACGTTTACATAAACAATTATCAAAATTTTAAAAAGCAGTTGCAATGCCTTATCCAGTAGATAAAAGCTTAAAACAAGTACAAGACCACCACTTACCATTCAGTGATGTGAAAGTCAATTTTCAAAAAAAATGTCAGAAGACTGTAAAAAGAAAATCAAGTCAAGAGTATACCCAGTGACAGATCTTGTTATACAGCAGTTCATCCACAAATGGATAAAGATAACCCTCATACTGAGCAATAGAGACAGCAACTTGAAGGTAAGAGTTCACTCGTGAAGAAAGTGAAAAGTAATCTGCAGTATTCACTATGTCAATGCCATGTGGGTAATTTCCTTGTCGCCCAACATTCTCCTGAAAAGCAGCAGCAGCTGCTCTTCTACAGTTAACCTAATCATCACACATTGATAATGTTAGCCTGCAAAAGAAAATAACAGAACCTTGGGCCTGATAAAATAAATAAGACAGAACAGATTGAACACTTCGCACCTCACGGTCATAGCAGGCCACAGTTAATAAGTCTGGAGCAAGCTGTTGCAATATATTTTTCATATCTGAGTGATAATATGCACGTCCAAATGCCCAACAAACATAAGCAGCAGCATCACGTACATGAGATCCAACACTATGTGAACCTCTTCGAATGTCGTAATGTAGGGCCTGTAAATAATAACAATGTTAAAAGTGTCACTGATTGAACCCACTTGACAAGTCACTAAATTTTTTAATTAAAAAAAAAAAAAAAAAGGCACAATGATAAGGTTTGTAAAAGGGCCATAAGTTATGAAAGTTCAGAAACCATGTCCACTTTCAAGGAGAGCACTGGCCCCAAATTAGAGAAGGAATACTGAAAAATCAATTTCCTAAATCGAAGACTGCCCAGATTATTCGAGTCAGATGAATCATACAACTTAATCAGTTGAACAAATTAGCTAGAATCAGACCAAAAAAAAAGACAATTTACTAGTGCCCTAGAGTCATTTGACCAAAGTGAGATGGGCAAAGCTGAAATGCAATTTTGCAAGTTGAGGTCATAACTTGCATTAAAGGAAACATCCTAGACACAGTTAAGAAAATAATGAAAATAGAAGAACCAGCCAATTTTTAATGAATATGTAAGACTATGTCATTCCTCGAAAAGCACAAAAACTACAACCTTCACAACAACAGGCACAACTTTGGGAAGACTGGTTGGCAAGAGCAATCCTCTACGTGCTAGTTCAGCCAATGCTAGGCAACCTCCATGCCATGAACCATCTCCCTGCAAAAACCACAGGCATTTTAGTATAACCTCACCTAAAATTGTATAAAATTAACATATAAAGGACTTTAACAAGTATGCATAATGGATTACAGTACTCCCATCTATATGTGACGTAAAATTTTTTCTACAAGAACTCTGGTCAATTCAATAAGAATGGTGGAACAAGATGTAAAAAAGAGAAACAGCAATAGCATACCTCGCCAGGGGAGAACAGCTCCAGCACAGATGACAAGACCTCTTCTGAAAGAGTAGATGTTAAACATGAAGTTATCCGGCCAATTCCTTTCGCAGCAGACCAACGCACTACAGTGTCCTGCATCTCCCAAAACATCAACAACAAATTGGTATTAAATGGTAAAAATTACAACAGAGCAGATGGAAACTAAAATGAAGCATAAAGAAGTTTAATCATCCCCAGGCAAGCATAAATTCATGTTAGTTATGCCATAAACTGCAAAGACTGCCAGAACTTCGAGTAACTCATGGGCTAAATTATGAGGCTCACTCCTCAAAGGAGAAGTAGATGCAAAATATGGTCATCATGCCTCAAGGCTTATGTATCCATTGAAGAAATGCAAAAAATAAAAAAGAAACCCTCATTCAATGAAACAAAGTTCAACCACCTTTTCCATCAGGTTGTTAAGATCCTAATTGAGAGTATGAGACTTAAATCCCACATTGGAAGTGTGGGCTTCTTGTGTGTAGTTTATAAGGCTTTGTACTCTCCCACCTCTATAGCTAGCTTTTGGGGTGTGGTTCCTCCAAGGTTTTAATCAATAGGTATCAAAGCCCTCTATCATGTCTCTCAGTTATAATCATGCAGCCCAGGTGATGACATTGGCATTACAATGTTCGCCTGAGACTAGTGTACAACCAGCCCAGCGCTGGGGCTGTAGAGTGTGATGGAATATTAAGATCATAATTAAGGGTATAGGACCTGAATCCCACGTTAGAAGTATGAGCTTTTTGTGTGTGGTTTATAAGACTTTGGACTTTCCCACCTTAATAGTTAGCTTTTAGGGTGTGGTTCTCCCAAGGTTCTTAACACAGGTCTCATTCTTCCAATACATTGTTTCTCAATTGTAAAATATTTAGAGTATTCGAGAATCTTTTGAGGCGCTTCACATGATGCATCATCCATTTGGTATCATATGCTACAGAAAATGCATGAATATTTCTTTTTGAGAACTTCGTTAGAGTCAACTCTCTTTTGGACATTTTAGTGCCTCATGACCTTCTCTAAAAGCCTATGAGGTTCCCAATATATGTTGTAAGTGGTCCAGTCATTCAAACACTTTCAAAACAATTAAGAAAACATCGCACACGACTACCTTGTCCTTAACAGGACCTCACCGTTAAGACATACCGTGTCTCTCAATCCAGAAAGTATAATCTCAATTATCTCCTCCAGAATTTCAGGGATATCAATGTCTTCATCTTCCGGGCAGCTTGAATGTTGTTCTGATTTGGAGATGTCAACCACACTTTGATTACAATAATCTGTATCTCGGGATCCATTCAAAGACATATTCTCTCCAAGAGAGCTGGTTCTGCTCTGCATATAAGAAACATCAAGAAAGAAAGAGCATGCATAAGAGTGATTTTATATTTTCCAAGATATCAATGTATGCCAACTTCTAAATTAAAAAAATTATTTTGATTAATTCTTAAGATTTCAACGTCAAACCAACCCCAACCCATTGCCACCTCTTTTCCACTTAAGCTAAAGCAAACGGGCTTTGAATATTGCTAGTGATAAGCAATGATACAGGATATAATGAAAACACTACCAATCACATTTTTGATACCATTAAGTAAATTACTTCAGTCCTTTAGATAAAGTTGCAAATCCTTCTACATTAACACCTTCGTTTGGCAAAATCTTTAACAATTTCAAAATGGCAGACACTTTGACTTTCTACTAGACTAAAATGGTCTTAATATCTGTGCAAACCATGTAGTGTTTAGTATTTATAGTGCTGACAGTAACAGACAATGAAGAAATAAAATTGTTTTTATACAATGGTCTTTTATAAAGCCAGTAGGTCAATGCATGTAATTTCATTTGCCCTTCAATCTGTACCTTCACCTATCAATCAATCATAAAGAAAGGGTACATAAATTACATGCCAAATGTAGTCTGAACATGCATGCAAAGCACAAGCAATCAAGCATATTATGCATGAAAATAGTGAAGCATCAGCCCCGCTAATCATACAAGATAGAAACATCTTAAGACACTAACACAAGTGAAACCTCATCAAAATAGTGTTGCAGTCCATAAAACATATAAAAAGTACCAACCACATATCGCCAAGATGGTGTACGACGAGGAAGACAAGTAAGCCCAATCCGCTGAGTTAACTTCACCAGATACTTGCGAAGCAAAGGACTCCGGGCTGCAGAACCGGACTTGAACAACAATGATGCGTCATTCCAAACAACTGGAACCACATCGAACAATACTTTTCGATCACCAGCCTGACTATGATAATGTAAATAAGCGATCTAACTTTTGAATGATAGACAACAAGACAAAAGGAACTCATTTATAAACACCAGAAATAGAACTTGTGAAATTTTGACCAAAATAAATATTGATTATCTGTAACTTGAAAATTAAGCTTCTTTTAGTAGGACTAGTGAAAATGAATGTAATATCATTGAATAAAAGATCTAAAAGCTATTAAATGCCACGTATAAAAGGTGACAAAGATAACCTACGTGTCAGCAAATCAACAGCAGAAGGTTACTAGAAACAACTTGCAAGAGAATGTCCCTCACTCAGTCCCCTCCAAGAAGAAGAGACTTTTAATGAAGCCTATTTTTTAAATTCAAAAGCTTCAAATGTTATAACACAGTCCTTTCATAATTCATAGGGGGGAAGAGATTTAGCTCAAACAAGAGATTTTCGAAGAATTAAACAGTTATTAAGCCATCATCTCCTTCAAATATATAAAGAGACTATTCTTAATGATATTTGTTTAGCAGTAGAATGGACTTAAAGACCAAAAACAAACCTTGAAAATGGCAGCCAGTGCCTCCACTACACCAAGTAACCTGAAGTGACTCATGACATCATTTGTGGTAGAAGATAAGAATTCATGTGTCCATTCGACAAAGCTGGAAAATAAATAAAATAAAGCATCAGATAAGCTTAACCAACACATCGAAGTAACTTTTAATGTTTAAGATATTAACTGAAACAAGTAGTTATAGGATAGAGCAACATTATACTCTCACAATTGCTAAAATTCAGAGATTACAACTCTGTACAAGAACAATTGACTATGAAACCAACATTTGCTATAAAAATGTGACATTCCTTGGTGGAGATAACACGAGAGGAAGAAAGAAAGCAAGGATTTACAACCTCTTGTCTCTAGTCAAGGGAAATAAGATAATTGATTTGCAAATTAACAAGAAGGAAAACCAAGAACCTTCATCCAGTTGTTTGACATAATCAGCAATACATCAGTATTGTTTTAAACTGAAATATCCGACGTTAAATCGATACATTCAGGCAATTTAACATGAGGCAAAGGTTACTCAACGCTTAAATTTAAACATCTATTTGAATGATGAGATAAAGAAAACAACCTGGAAAAGGCTGTTGGCATATCCGGACGTGTCAGAAGCTTTGATAGAAGCAATCCAGCTATAGTGCGCATGGGACCAGCATTTGAAAGATAATCCTTAGAGAATCCCAAGATTCTCAATACTAGAGGAGCTGGCTCATTTTTACCAAGATTATCACTGTTCGCAATACTAGTATCAATAGATGAGATATCAAATGGAATCAATACGAGGATTGAAAGCCACAAAAGCATCACACATTTTGCCTCCATCTCTCCAGTACTTTCTTGCCGCAGAGATGTCACTGAAGCTGTATCATGATGACACTTCTCCAAGAGAGAAACTGCAAGTTCTAAATCAGAAACCTGATGTGGAAAGAACTTAATCACAGCCTTGTATCCACAAACTGTAACCAGAGTATAGATAATAATGCAAATAGGCTTGATAACTTCAAGAATTTTGTCGGAAGCTACACCTAACTCAATTGTATTCGATCGGACAATCAACATTAAAGGAGAAACTATGCTCTCCAAATAAGGCTCTATCAACTGACCTTGTTCCTGATACTTGTCCATCTGCATAATAAAAACAAATTTCAGAACTAAACCCAAACAATCACTAGTAAAGAAACTTTACATCAAAACTAGTGCATGAAAACAATCAAATTTGAAATTTAAAATCTGAAATCTGAATATCAATGAGTAATTTCCAGGCATTATAATAAATTACTACTCTTAAAAAATGCAAAGAATTCGAGAATCAAAGTATAGAAAAACAAACACTAATATATGATAACAATTAGAGTGAGAGAGAATACAATGGATCGGATCTTGTGAACAGAAGAGGGGTCGGAAACACGACCGTCTGAAACGATGTCGTCTAGAATAGACTTCACGAGCTTCCATTCTTGTAAAAAGTACTTCTGTAGAACTGTCTCTTTAGAATCGAGTGCGTCATCCTCTTCATACACTATCGCCTTTTCCATTCTACAGGGAGACAAAACAAAATGTTTGTTTCTATTCAATTAATTGGTAAATTCCCGCCACTGTCACTGCGTGAGAGAGTGTGAATTAAAGGATTTATGGTTTTTAGATCACTCTGCTTCGAGAGATTGTTCCTTCCGCTGTCAGAGTTGTACCTAATGAAAGAAAGAAAGAAAGAGGCGGCAAAAATGTATTTCCGTTGCCGGGAATCGAACCCGGGTCTCTCGGGTGAGAGCCGAGTATCCTAACCGACTAGACTACAACGGATTGCTGAGAAAGTACTTGACATAAAATTATTTAACCGCTTCATGAACTAATTTTTCAAATAAAAATCAAATAAATTCGTTACTCATCTTAAATTGTTATTCCAACACATTTAATTTATGATTATCAAGTGGATGATATGAAGATATAATAAATGATGTAGTATCTTAAATGAATGCTAATTGTTTGGAATGAATAATTTGAAATAAAATTTTAGAAAGTTTTGATTATAAACAATAGTGATGGTGATAAAAATTATATCCACGCTAATATCTTAAACAACTTGGGGCCAATTGAACAAAACCCTCTTGGATAGTTTCTCAAAATGAATTTTAGAAACAAACAAGTATTATTAAACTGTCAAAAAGTACACATACGTGAGGGAGGGAACAAAACTTCATACCTATATATACTAACAAGCCTTAGTTGCACATTTTGATTTTTCATTTACATGAACAGTTGTTAATTGATCCAACAAAGAACAAGTCAAATTACATCTTTAATAGGCTATAGATAAACTTATGGCTTCTCGGTGGCACCGGCTTGGTACCTTGCGGCATACTGATGAAACAACGCTAGGGCATTGCTGGTAACCTCTGCAACATTCAACACCTTACCCTTAATTATGGCCTTCTGCTTGCTCATGTGCCGAACCGGGAATTGACCAGCACAATCGCTTGCATCTGTTAAGGCAGTACTCATCCAAGTATAAATGTTATTTATGTGAAAAATGGTGTTATCATTCAGAGTTTCCTCTTTTAGGCTACGAAGCTCTTTGATTGATTGGCTGAGTTGATCTATGCCATTATTTATCTGTTCCAGACAATCTTGTACAGTTTGGTACTCCTTAGCCTTGGTAGCCTTCAGTTGTCTAGCCACTTTCAACAAATATGCCCTCGTGCGCTGCGCTCTGTACAGGCTCACTGCTAAGGCCAGTTGAGCAAGTTGTTGCGGGCTCTGTAACTTTGTTTTGTTCGCAAATCCTGAGAGACATTGAACACAAAGTCTTGGAAAACGCGTGGACCTACAGGCGACCTCAACATAAGTCCGAGCTCTGGAACGCCTGCCAAAGGACGGTTCGACTGTGCCCATGATGCAAAAAATTGAGAGAACCAGGAGTAGCAAGGAGAGCCTGAGTTGAGCCATGGATGTTGATGAGTTAGAAGATTTTAATTGAATAAAATGAAAGGTCTATAAGTTGAAGGAAATGAAAGTGCTATGAAGAGTTTATATAGGAAGAGTTTTTTACGTCCTTCACATGCTTAGGTTCTTTATGTTGATATATCTTACGCTCTACGTGCATCAAGATTGAATCACTAAGAAAACCCATAATTTAATTATAGTGGTCGGTCAATTTTTATAAAGACTAGCATACATAGCTGTATACCTGCCTGTCTAAAATATCATACGAGTTACAACGTATCTCAGAAACAAACACGTGGGAATTTTTTATTCAACGTTCAGGTTTTATACGCTTCACCGTTCAACATTTTGAGGCCACAAAGATAATCCTATTATGAAGGAAGACGATGCAGCCCGCGATGCCCACGGCGAGTGACATGAACTGCTTGGCCAACATGATCCCGGAATTATGCTAACGAGATTCTAGATAATTCTTTAAGGTTTGTTTTATACAAGAGTAGCGTAGCAAAGTCGACATTTCATCAATCACATCATGTGAAACCAAGGTGACTTCTCAGCTAATAAAAAATGCGAACTCTCAATCACATGTTATATCTCATTAGGTCGTTACTTCGGCTTGGTGAAGTGCTAAGCCTATAATTCAAGTAGGCATCGACTTCAAGCAACAAAACTGATCTGGCATATCAGATTCTGTTGACCTGCTTGATGCTTGACGATTGATGATCAGTTCTAATCAGCTTGGTGTATCAATTCTGATCATGATAACTATCCTTCTCTATTATAAAGCTACATGGGAAAAAAATAAAATATCCGATAAGACTCTGAAACATAACCGTAAACTCTACCATCACATAGAAGCCATGTCTCGAGAAGAACACCACCAATGATGCATGCAACCCATCTTTGTTTTAAAATGTTCCCCCTTTAGTTCTACACACAATATCCCTCTATAATAAGTATTATACATGAACAAATACTTAAGCTTGCACCAACACCCACCCACATACACGGCAGCACAAGCACAATTGCACATGGATCGAGAGCTAGAGAGAGAGGGGTATAGTCAATTAGTCATTTCATCTTCTTGAACGACCCGCAATGCTAATACAAATAATACAAGACGAAGACATATATAATCAGGACAAGCATCACATAATTTAACACACTGCATAGACATCTGGATAAATAGTTGCCTAAGCTGGTAATCATTCAGCAACTTTCATGCCTGAGAGATAAACCTGGCTCTGTATGACACTGCCTCCTATCCAAAAACCAGGCAATACCATTAACCCAACCCTGGGCTTCTCGTCATTTTCATCCATTATCAAATTCTTCACCACACTTTCCATGCAAACATCTGAGAACTCGGTACCTGGGTTAACCTGAAACACCTTAACACTAGGATCGAAAGAAAATGCCAGCCTGTGCAAAAGCCAGATCGATTTGGCCAGTTTTAGAAAGGCCTGGTAGAATGGGGTCCTTGGATGTCCACCCCCCATTACATAATTCCGCTGATCTAAGTTTCCAAAGAATGAGGCCTCCATCTTAGGGTGGACAACCACTAAGTACTTGCTCCTACAAAATTTCCCAAACATGGAATCAGGGTTTTGGCCCACCGCATCTAGTGGATCCATCTCTCTTAGAGCAAGAAACTGGTGGAAGAAACTCTCTTTACTAACTGTAAGATTGTCTGATTTAATGGAGAAGCTTTCCAGTTGAAATCCATTGAACATTTTGTGGCAAATATGGGACTCGAATGCATATTTCTTGTGAGCCCTCTTTGCATAAATAACATTGGGTTCAATAGCATTAGCTGCAGCATCAAGGTCCCATCCAGCTACTTTCATCATGTTGATCAATGGTTTAGAAAAATCATGAATAGCTTTGAAGGCAGCTTCAACAGCCATTATGAAAAGATCAGGGGTTAGATCCACCAGAAAGATTCCATTGTCATCTCCTGAGCCATCTGTCTCTTTGGTTGACAAGCCCCTAAGCTTGAGATTCTTTTCCAATTTCACTCGCTTCTGGTTTGCCTCCTCAATCAGCTGCTGCAACTGAAGAATCTCAGAATCTTTATTCTGAATTTCAGATTGGAATTTCTTGACCATAACCTCATATGTTTTCAGCAGGCTCTGTTGTTCTTGGATCTCTGCAGCTAAGCGGGAGTCCTGTGGAGAAACACATACCGGTTTGGGGTTGTTTTCTCTGTAAAAATGCTTGATCTCAGATAGGTTCTTTAACTCAGATATTACAAGTTTATCAGCAGCTTGGATTTTATCAGGGTCATAAGGAGTATGAGCCGCTTGCAGCTGGATGTAAGCTGACTTCAGGGAGGAGATGTTTGAAAATATCTTGGACACCAGAGCTTCAACAGCTTCTGGATTCTGATTCATGGCCTCTTCCATGGGTTGAGGGTGTACCTTTTGGCTGTTGCTCTCACGGAGTGGGTTATCTTTCACTCCAGTAGGTAGCATAGCTACTACCAACAAAGCGGTTGTTAAATTGGAATCCTTCAGAAAAAGCTCCAATTGAGGACAATCTGAAATCTCCCATCAAAATGTTCATAGACATGAGACAAAAATGCTTGACCCAAATAAAATACAAGAACGGTAGTAAAAGAAATCAGTACGGAGAGTAATAGACATTTATAAGAAACAGGTAGTTGCTTCCAATCATAGTTCTAAAATTTGTGTTTCATGGTTCGTGAAACCAAATGAATACGAATGTTGTTGTATTGCCCTCACTCTACTCACCAATATTACGCCCTTCTCTAAGTTTTAATAATTTGAATGCCTGAATCAAGTCTACCAGCATTTAACTTTCCATGATTGGTGATTTCAATCACACACAAGACACCGGATACTCATTCCTAAAGACCGAAACTATGAAAAAAAATGAAATTCAGAAGATCCAATGCTCTCATGATGTACTTGAAATCTACAACTCATGCATAAATAATGAAAATTACAAGGCTTTGCCTCAAGTAGTTACTTCCCGGTTTTATCCAAACAAACATTATCAGAATATTTGGAAGTCATTCATATAAGCAAATTGAACCTGAAAAATGAGAGAAAAGCAAACCTACCTATAAAAATCTGAATCCGGCTGCAGATATAATTCAGCAAACATAATACCCTTTAAACCTGAAAGATAATGATGAATAATATCAAGACTTCATCACAAATCTCTGACAATGTTAGAATGCTCACACTGAATTTCCTAAGGCCACTTGAACTTATCAATATTTTCATAACATCTCAAGGCTTCCGAGTTATACAGAACTGGAAACACGTTCTATGAACTGAAAGTCCATCTTAGTAAAATTTCCAACAAAGAAATGCTTAACCATGTCGCGATTGAATACACTAATTATCAAAATTCAGCACATCACGGGTCACAACGGTATCAATACGAAATCATTATGCTGAATCTCGTGTACGATTTCAGAGGAAATGCAACCAAAGTAAAGAAAAACAAACAGATAATCCAAGATTTTTACTTTCCTTTGAGACATGAAAACGATCCATAGAATCAAATACCTCCACTAAATTATCCGTCCGCTGTTGTTTTGTTCGGATGTAAGGATGGAAAATTACCTGATCGGGGATATCGCCGAGCCGCCGGAAACGAAGAGAAATTACAACATTAGCAGTTGGAGAGAGGAGAAGCTGACGAAGAGAGTTTGGTAAAGTTGGAGGCTTGGAGCCTTACAGCCCGAGGAGGGTAACATTTTAACCCTAAGACGATAATATTGTTATTTACTTTGTACCGTATTCAACTCACTCTTTTTAATATCTTTTACATTTTTCTAATTTTTATTTATTTAATCCACTATAATTTTTTTATTTAAAAAAATAGTTAGTTTGTTAGAAATTACTAAGCATGATTTGGCATTATAAAAGCATGGGATTAAAATAAAACCAAAAGAATGCTTACAATAGAAGATGCTTTCAAAATGTCAATAAATTTCATGATCACTCATCAGTATATACATTACATTATAATTGAAGATGCTCAGTGTTTTGTCATAATTATATTTTATTAACTCTTAAATTATTTTTTCTTTACTCATATGTTTAAAAAGAAAATTGTTTAAACAACAAATAATTTGGATTAAAGATGTATTAAACTCTGACGTAGGAATCATCCTAATTTATTTCCATACTTAATGAAGAAAAGGTTAATTAAAGCGATGTTTTCATACAGGCCTAAAGTATTATCTAATATCAACTATATGCCCGTGGTTTAAGAAATCATCAACTATACCCTTGTTGTGAGTACGAAATATAAGTTGCATCAAATATGTTGAAATTGATTGCTACGCCCTTGATTTTTTATAAATTAAAGGAGATAGCTAGATGATGAGGTTGTTTTAGAATCTACTAAATTCAATTCATTTTTTTATTCCTTAACAAAGTTCAATCAATCTAAATAACAAAAATACATTATCTCATAAGTTTTACAAATATAAAAATATGTTTTTGATGAGTTGAAAAGCTTTAATAGATGTTTCACTCATTAACTTGTAAGTCAAAAAGTTTTACGACTACATCATTTGATTTTATCAACTCATTAATAGGTGATATATTTGTCAACTCTGTTAACTTATTAATAGATGATATGTTAATTCGTCTTGTAAATCCAATAATAAGTGATATGTCTGTTAACTTATCAACTCATTAATTGATCACAAGCTTTGATTGTTTCCCTTCCCACCTTCATTTTAGCCAACTTAATGCAATTTTAACTTCCCTTACTCATATTTAATTTAAGGATTCTAACTAAGAGTAAGGGTATTATTGACGAATTTTGAAACCACATCAAGGGTGTCTTGTCCTACATCACTGAGTGCTGTGAATTTAATATTAGATAATACTTGAGGGATTTCCAAACAATAACCTTTAATTGAAGAATAGATAAAAAAAAAAATAAAAAGAAATTGCAAAATCCTTTTTTTTTTTTGTCGACTCCAAANGAAGAATAGATAAAAAAAAAAATAAAAAGAAATTGCAAAATCCTTTTTTTTTTTTTTGTCGACTCCAAACACCGTGTGTTTGCTGCCCGATACGAAACCCGGTTGATAGGAAAAGAGATTGCAGAGCCATAACAAAAGAAGAAGCAAGAAGAAGCGTCAAGCTCTTAACGGTACGGCTGACTCTAAATATTGTTATTCTCTTCATTCTGTTTTGATTAGTGAATCTAATTAGAGAAATAGCAACCTCTAATGGGCTGTTAGCCAAATGGAAACTCTGCTAAACGGCAACCTTTGCAATTTAGTTTTGGTTTTACGATATATTTATGAAATTATTTGCAAAATTCGTTTGCCAAGAGGATTGTCAACAGATACCAGTTAATGGTACTGGATGTAATTTTACTGATTTGTACATGAGCTCTGTGTTAAACACCATCCTAGAGTTTTCGTATTCTTGTGTCGTTGGCCAGTTGTGCTATAGTTGTTGACTGAGTTTGTAGTGTCAAATGCCACATTATTTTGAAGTGTTTGCTTGATGATACTTGATTCTGGCTGTTAATTTACTTACTACCACTTGAAAGTAATTCCCCGTATTGTGAGGTGCTACTTGTTTATGAAAATTAAGGTTTTCCCTGTGGCTTGTTTTCCTCATAAAAACCAAGTTTTAATTATAGATTATGAAGGAGTATAATTCTCATTGTTAATTATAGCCTTATTATTTTTATTTTTTTCTTTTTCTGGGTGTCTGCTATTTTATTTGTTTACTTATTTATACGTAGTGAATACTCACTCGCAGGTTGCTATGTGATGATGGCAGCTATAATGACGCTGCCCAAGTATCCCAGCACTTTGAAGCTTTCGCTTTCAGCTTCAAAGTGTATGAGATCAAGAACTGCAGTTTTCTTCCTTTCTTCATGTTTTCATCAAACCTCTTGTGCCTTAAGTCAGAAGTTTTATCCTCAGTGCTGTTTTGCCCCTATAGTTCAACCTCTCTTGGTCAATGATGTCAAGTAAGTTTCTGTAGTGATTGATACTAGTGGTCCATACCTTTTGAATTTTGGATATTTGTATGGTATATCAAGAGTTCCTCATACATGGGTTAATCAATTGGCAGTTGCACAGCCTGCACTGTTAAGCATTTCCTCTGGCCTTCCATCTTGCTGTTATAGGAACATATATGGGTAATGTAAGGCAGCACTAATGATCTTTATGTTCAAACTTGTAGTTCCTCCTAGGCTACTTTGGGAATTGGATCTCTTTTGGTGGAAGCTTTTTCCACTCTAAGTAGATGTTATTTAGGATTGACAACACATTTAATTAGGGAGTTGATGCACTACTAAACAAAATTAAGCCTCTTTTGACACACAAAGGGCATGTTTTCTTGTCTTGAAAAGAATAACAACAAGACAGTAGTGCCATCAATATGATGTTTGCAACTAGTCTCGAATACTAAATGCACCTCACAACGGAGATAATTTTTGTTTGTCGCACAGGAAAATGGCTTGGTCAATTGGGAGCAGTGTAGATAGCGGTGAATTTGATCCTTCTTCCACAGATAGCCCTAGTGGCAGGACCAGATTGATAAGGGCCATCCAAGCTTTCCAAACCAAATTGGGCGCAAGAATTCGAGAGTTAAGAAAGGATCTTCCAATGAAGTTACTCTTTTTCCTGGTGGGATTTTACTGTGCAACTGCCTTTGCCACTGTTATTGGGCAAACGGGTGACTGGGACATTTTGTCTGCTGCGTTGGCTGTGGTTGTTGTCGAGGCAATTGGGGCCTTGATGTATAGGGCTTCTCTTCCATTAATAAGCAAGATTAGGAGTGTGATCACCATGTTTAATTACTGGAAGGCTGGTCTTTCTCTCGGTCTCTTCTTGGATTCATTCAAGTATGAAATGGATAACATTATTGGGTCATGTAACCCCTTCAATTTTGAAATAGATATATTCCCCCTATTCTTGTAACTCTTGGCGCCTCTAATGCTGTCGATTGATGTGTTGAATATGATTGCATCCAACTATAACAAGTTGATTAGTTTGCACATGACGACTTGAGTGCATTTCTTGAAGCTGTATAAAATTTTCTTTCAGAGTTGTAAAATAGTGTAATTCCGCCTCTTTATACGAGTCCAATCCAATAAAAGAAACACACCCCGGGTGGTAGACGGCAACTTCATTCTATTCTTACACCAAGAATGATGCGGCTAAATTCATTGCAAATGACATTTCAAATTTACACTGGATTAATACTTTATAATTACAGGTAGGGCCTCATGAAAAACTAGAATCCCATGTATATACATATAAAGGAAAAAGGTATCGATCTGGCTTCTTCTAACGCATATATTACTGATGGTAAAGATTACTTCTGCCAAATCTGTGTATGTTATCCAGGATTAAACATAACCCTTCAAATTGCAATCATATTCATGCATCCATATCAGGGCCTGGATATGCTGGTAGGCTCATAATCCGTTTGTCTAAGACCGGGCCTCCCACGGTGAAATGATATAAACTTTGAAAGTTTGATCCTCTCAACCCCAGAAGTTCATGGACTGCAAAAGAAGAATGGACTTTCAACATGAAATTACAAAATAATAACGCACAAAAAATTAAGAGTATATTTCAGAAGATTAATTGCTGCATATTTGTTTTGTCATACCTAGTTTTAAATACTACTTAATGATTGTTGAACATAACTTATAAAAGAAAAGGGATTCTGTGACTCGTTCACCGGATGAAGAGTCCCATGCCACCACTTCTATGATCCCACAATCCTCATAATACTTGTTAGTTTCCAGATTCTACATAACTTGAATGTCTTCTACATTTTTCCATCATCCTTTTGCGTATGAAAAACAAAAATCTTTAGGAATATATTGCTTGCTTGATTCATTAATCATCTTATCTATTTCCTGTGACCTAATAATGCTAAATTATAAGAAATTTTGCAATTTGATCTATGCTTCTCAGACATGGTCTACTTTGGGACATAAAATTCTCAAAAACAAGAATTGCAATTTGATGTATGCTTCTTGGGTTTTATCCAGGTTTGGAAACACTCCACAAGTTATTCAAAAGAGTAATCATTATCAAACCGAGTCAGGGTCGAAGTAACATACCAGGATCATCAAAGAAGCAACCAATTCCTGTTGCAGATATGCCAATAGCATGCGCTTCAAGGTACAACAACTGGCCAAGAACTCCAGTCTCCCAAAACAATCGTGGATACATCCAAACATTCTTGTTTCGCAATGTAGGCTCAAAATGAGCCACCATACCAAGGCTAAAGCAACCATCACCGGCAATGTCCTGCATTCAATTTAAGGAGAGACTAATTTAGGAAGACCAAAGATGTATTTTGATTATTTATCCTTTAGGCCTTCACTAACTACAGTCCTTTAACCACAGAAATAAGATACGTTCCTCCAACTCTCAAAGCATGGTTTCAAATTTCAGGTTCTTAAAGTTGATAGGCAACATGCAATATTGATAATCACGTCTACTAACCATTTTGATATAAGAACTAATAGTTAAAAGATAATTCAACTACAATAAGTTAAACACTTGATGAAACTCTTCTTGCAAATAAGTTAGTTTTCATGCTTAAAACTTGTCACACGATGCTTTGACTGTATGGAAAGTTGCCAATTTTTTCATGCAATAAATTATTGGCTAGTTAGTCCTATAAATGAATGAAATCAGGATAGCATTTTTCGCGAATGAACTTTTCATAATCCAAACTTGACAATCATTTTATCCTTTCAACTAGAAGGAGGCATATTCAATTTTGTCCTCACCTATACATTCATTATTCAGTAATCTTTCCAGACTGATCTTCAAGAACTGAAATATAGACTATATACTCCAAACAACTTAGCCAATGACCAAAATCCTAACTACGAATTACATACATGCCAGAGCTTCTAGCACTATATGAAAAGCAAACATAATGATAAATAAAACATAAGAAGAAGTCACACCTGATGACATGAAAGTGCTTTGGCAAGCTGCTGGCAATCACCCCTAGCAAGTTCATATAAAGGTAGACCATCAGGGCACCCTTCTGGTTGCTCCCACACAAAGTCAGGCCTCGTAGCCTTCTTCAACTCCTCAAAATGGTCCTCATTCCTCACCAAGAAATACAACCCCTTTGGCAATCCTTTCACTCTATGAACAAACAAAGCAGCATGCACTTCAGCATCCCAAGAAAGAACCCGAAACGGCAACGCAAATTGCCTCTTCTGTTTCTCTCCACTTGCAGAACCCGAAGGAAGACAATGTAGCAAAATCTGATAAAATGTGTCTCTCTCCATTGCCGTTACTCCATCCATATCAACAGCGCTCCTTCTTTTTCTAACGACTTCTCTTACTGTGAAACCCTTATAACAATTTTCAGTACAAACTCCACTACCGTAAAATGGATCAACTGCAAATCCATTTCCTAGCGTTAACTGTTTTTTAACAGCTTCAGCTGCTTTGTATATTATGTCCCAACAAATATGCTCTTTACTTAGCAAATTTGGCTTCCCTTTCCAGTCCAAAGCCGAAAACTCCTTTATTGAAGAACTCAACTTCTCATAATTGACATCAAATTCATCAACCCCAGATGGAAAAACAACAAGAACGCAGTCCGGATGCTCGAATTCAATCCATGGAAACTTGCCCTTAACAGGTTTTGATGGGATTTCGAATTCCGGGAAATTTTCCAGCCCCATTAATTTCTCCAAATCTTTGTACCCCAAACCATCTAAAATCTTCACATCCCAACCAAGTGCAGCGGCAGCCATTGCAACAGCTCCAACAGCGTGACCGACGTCATGATTACAGTACCTAAACGCGCGCTCTCCATATTTCCACGCTTCGCGCCAGAAAATCGAAGAGAAACCAATAAGAAACGAATTTTTGGGGAAGAATTTATTGAAAAAATCAGACCCAGAAGGGATTTTTGCTCGAAGTTCTAGAGCATGATCTTTTGGTGCATAATGCGCAACAAATGGCGAGTCGCAGACCGAGTCAATGGCAGGGGAGATTATGTACGACTCAGTCGGGTGTAAATTGCCGCTACTCGGGTTGACCCGAAGAGACCAAGTGGAGAACCCAGTAGTTTTCCAGGCAGAAAGAGCCAAAGAGTCGTAGAATAGTTGTGAAATTGAAGAAAGTGTAATGGGTTTAGGAGGAGGCAGAGATGTAAAGAGAGAAGAGTATAGAGGGATATTTTCGTCATTACCGGAAGACGATGATGAGACTTGGTTTTGATTCTCGGTTGGGAGATGCTGAAGAGGGAGGAGAGGAGCAGAGATGTAGCGGCGAAATGGGTTAGGTTGGTTGGCCCAGTCGAGTCCACGAGGGCCACGAGCGTGGTTAGTGAATGAATGTTTGGTTTGGTTGTGGTATTTCAGGACCTGTGATAGCTTTTGAAGCTGTGTGTTTTCTGGGTGGTTCGCTTCTTGTTTTGGATTGGTCATAGATGGTGATGGTGACGACGAAGAGAAGGACATAATGGGAAATATTTTTCTGTTAGAGAGGAGAACGGAGGTCGAAGGAAGGAAGTGGAAATGGAAATTGAAATGAAAACGAGAAGAGTGTAGTTGGAGAGGATACCTTGATGCAAGTTGAGGCATTTTCTCCTTTGCTTTCAGGTGGTGTTATGTTTTACCGAAAGCGTAGCGGTGGGAATGTAGCATGTTCTAGAGAATCTAACTGTGGACATGAAGACACTCGCATTTTTTTTTTTTTTTTTTCCAGATTGGTTGGCTCTGTTCAGTATTTAGTAGTTCCAATAAATGTGGAGTGGCCATTTGGATTCAGAATCAATTCCAGAAATCGGTGTTGATATCTAAGGGGGTTGGGTCCGAACTCCTAAATCAGCGCCCACCAACCGCCCAAATCGCAACAGCGGCCTAAAACACGGTAGGCCCGAGCTGAGCCCAATATTTTTTGCAGACTAATGACGCTATTGGAGCACTACTGGAGCGGGCTGAGACGCAACGCAAGAGATTTACCAGAGCTCATGTTTCGGCCTAAACATTTAACAGGAATAGAGGATGTAAGCTAAGCTCAATGTAAAACTGTATTAATGAGACTGATTTTATGTGCACTCCATTATTAAACCTCTCTCTAAAAGATTTTTAATTATAAGTTTATTGGTATAATATAACTTAAAAGCCCAATAGGAAGTAACAACTTTTATTTTCAATTTTTTTAGTTTTGTAAACACTTTACACAAATCCTAATTTGTAATCTCTTGTTTATAATTTGAAACTTTTTTTTTTTGCAATAAAATAATAAAGCTTTTTGGAAAATAATAAAGAGAATAGATATTCTGATAATTTTAAATAATATATAATAAAGAATGGAGCTCTTTTAACTTACGAATGGGAGCAAATAGCAACATTATTAATAAGTAGTCAAATGACTATATTCAATTTAAGGATAATTTTAATATGTATTCTAAAAAATTATGTATTTTTTAAAAATATATATTAAAAAATATGTTAAATTATTATTATTATTATTATTATTTTAGTATAAAAGCAGTTTAAAACGTTTTAATAATTATCATCATAAAAGTATATAACTTTTAAGGTTTTACTAATACGTGTGCTAAAACTATCCAATAATATTCAGCGCACTACGCAGCCCAAAAAGAATCCGGTACAAAACATTGCCTTCGTACCTTGCATTGGGACTCCCGAACACTGAACCGTGAATCCGTGATACTCCAGGCCCAGGGACCCAGCTTCGCAAGTTAACCAGTGGCTTGAGTACACGTCATAAATTCCACATAGAAGCGCGTGATATCAGTTTCCACTTCGGGAATGGTCGTTCGTCTGATTTGCTTGGTGACTCACCATTGAAGTTTTTGATGTCATCATTATCTCTCTGTTCTCAGTTCTTTTTACACCAGACAGTTCCAAGTTTGATAAGGGCGCTCTTTCATTAGTTTGATAGACATAATTACCCTTATTTCAGATCCGTTTAATTTCAGGTTCATTAAGAAACTAATTGGTCCGTCATTATACATAAACAAATCCATATAAAAAATGTTAAATACTTTAAATTATTCAAATTATATATATATATATACTGACTAAAGCAATTTACCACCAACTAAAGTTTTTATTAAACAATTAACGTTACCTTACCCCACTTATTTATACTTCAATATATATATATATATATATATATTTTTTATTTCAACAAGTAATTATTTAAATAAATTTTATTTTTTTCGATATATAACTCCTATTTTATCTTTTGATCATTAAATTGAAGGAATATATATATATATATATATATATTTTACATTTAAATAAAAATGAATAATTTTAGACCTACAACTTATTTCTATGATTAACTTTTTACGACTTGAGTTTTAAAATCTTATTGAATAGATATTTATCAAGTTATTTTCTTTTTTCTTTTTTATTTTTTACTCTTCTAATAAAATTTTATCAATTTAGATAATAAATTTTTTATATTAATAATTAAAATTATGTAAATCCTTACAAATTTAATTTTAACATACCTAAGTTATTAGTAGAAGATGAAATAATTTTATTAAAACATATTTTTGAAATAAAAACTACATATTAGTGGGTTCTTTCTGTTTTATAGTTTATACTCGCATCATAACGGACTCAAATTGGACAAAGGTGTCTTTTCACAAGTACAACTTTCAAATAACAATTATACGTTTCGGATTATTGATCAATTTGATCTTAGCCCACTCTTGTTGGCTCCTCCCTACTGCAGCAGAAAAAGCTTCACGCTTTCTTGTTCCCCCTTAAAATAGCGCCAACAAACCAACCATCCCTAGTTTCTCTGCTCACCCGAACGATTCAACACCGTTTTGACTCGCCCACTTGCTCGCTCATCCTTCTGCCGCCTTCTTCTTAGGTACAGTGCGTTAGTCATCATTTCATCCATTCGCGAATTTCCTAAAAAAATTTTGCATTATTTTTGCAGCTGCAGACATGTCATCAATGGCAGGACGACGAGGAGTCCATTACTTACAGAAACTAAAAGCTGCAAATATCCCGACTGATTTGATAGAGAAGGGACAGAATCGTGTTGTAGATGCTTCTCTTACACTTATTCGTGAGAGGGCAAAGCTTAAGGTCCGTTATTTGATTGCTATTGTTATTTGTTTATTTATTTAATCGTGATTTCATTAACTGATCCAAGCAATGAAATTCATGTAGGGAGAGCTTGTGCGTGCTTTAGGAGGTGCCTTAGCTTCGACGTCTCTACTCGGAGTTCCATTAGGACATAACTCCTCGTTCCTTCAGGGACCCGCGTTTGCTCCTCCTCGCATTAGAGAGGCCATTTGGTGTGGCAGCACTAATGCTACGACCGAAGAAGGTACTTTACCTTTGATCAATTCTCCAAAATTTCAAAATTTTGAAATTCAGAATATGTTATTGTTAGTTTAGTTTTATGTATGAATACTGTTATTGGTGTTTGGTTTTGCGCCTGGAAGAAAAATAATTAAATGACTTGGGGATATTTTATTTTTTGGGATAGTTTTATGAATTAGAATCTGATACTTTTTACTCTGCTTGGTTTTGCCACTTGCAGGGAAAGAATTAAATGATCCGCGGGTGCTAACCGATGTTGGTGATGTTCCAGTTCAAGAAATTCGAGATTGTGGGGTAGATGATGACAGATTGATGAATGTCATCGGTGAATCAGTGAAGCTTGTGATGGAAGAGGTGAATTAATGTTTTCTATGAGCTTATTACTGTATTAGAATATTAGATCTGAAAATTGGTATGAATCTTGGAAGCCAGCTCTGATTAATCCGTACGTGGATCATATTTTATTCATGTTTTTACTGGTTATTTCCTGGAATGCTTTTATCGTTTTCTATGCTGTTCCATGACAATGTTTGAATTGTTTGGAAAGAGTTTAAACAGTTAAAACTCAACTCTTATGAAGTTTATGCTCTTTCAGGATCCATTGCGGCCTTTAGTTTTAGGTGGTGATCACTCTATATCTTTTCCTGTTGTAAGAGCCGTTTCTGAGAAGCTTGGAGGACCTGTGGATGTTCTTCACCTAGATGCCCATCCTGATATCTATCATGAATTCGAGGGAAATAAATATTCACATGCCTCATCGTTTGCACGAATTATGGAGGGTGGTTATGCTAGGCGGCTTTTGCAGGTGATTATCTGTCTTTCAACGATTAAATGTTCCTGCTTTTGCATTCATAAAGATATTGACCTCGAATGTGATCCAAGTGTTCTCTAGCATATAGACCGTTAACAAAACTGCTAATTTATTTGAGGGCCAGCGTCTTCTTATGTTGTGCTAATGAGCTCAAATGTGGACTCTTTAGGTTGGAATAAGATCGATAACAAAAGAGGGCCGAGAACAGGGGAAGAGGTTTGGAGTAGAGCAATATGAAATGCGGACCTTTTCAAGAGATCGCCAACTTTTAGAAACCCTGGTATTTTCTTCTTGGACACACACATTATCACAAGTGCTCACATGTGCATTCCTTTTTTTTTTTAATCCTTGCCTTAGCTTTCTGCGAATATCCAAACAGCCTCAGTCCTATAATATAATAGGATGCTTGAGAAATACTACTAAGATGGATTATTTTCTGAACCTATAAAGTAGTGGAAATTCCAAGAGGAAGAAGAAAAAGAAAAAAAGGGTATTTGACATTGATAACTAACATTTTGAACATTGGTAAAATGTAAACTTTCTTTGCTGGCAGGCATAAATAGAAAATTTGTTCTCAGAAAAGAAATCTGCAGTATCACATATGTTTTTGATGAATTTCTTAATATTGGATGTACCAAAATGTATGTGGGAATGGTTCTGGTTTGGAGAGATCTTCTTGCTTAAAGTACGATTGTATGTACTTGATGATTCAGGCCCATTTCTTACTTTTGCAGAAACTAGGGGAGGGTGTAAAGGGTGTATACATTTCTGTAGATGTGGACTGTCTTGATCCTGCCTTTGCTCCTGGTGTGTCACATATCGAGCCTGGAGGTCTTTCTTTCCGTGATGTTCTCAACATTCTACACAATCTCCAAGCTGATGTCGTAGCTGCTGATGTGGTTGAGTTCAACCCACAGCGGGACACTGTTGATGGGATGACTGCAATGGTTGCTGCCAAATTGGTGAGGGAACTAACTGCAAAGATATCAAAATGATATATAAATCGATTCCCTCACTTCAAGATTTTTGTATTCTATGATATATTGATGGTCTTGGAAAGTCTGGCCAACAGTCCGGTCATACATCATCCACTTTTGGCCGAAGCATCGCTGAAGGAAATGAACATGCCTGCTAGCTGCGAAGATCTAGCTTCCAAACATGTCGGCAAAATTGTATTCCATATCATGTTTAGACTATAAGAATAGCAAATATTATTAAGTACAGACTAAGACTTTTAAATTTGCATTATGATGAATAGCAAATATTATTAAGTACAGACTAAGACTTTTAAATTTGCATTATGATGTTGAAATGCTTTCTTAAACATAGAAAATAGTTAACTAAGGCCTTCTTAAATATAGAAAATAGTCAACTAATGGCTTTCTTAAATATATAAAATAGTCAATTAATGGCTATAAGAGTGGTGACATGATAGGACTAGGTGACATGAAAATAATTATATGATCTAAATCTGCATCACGCGTCACATATTTATGACATAAATAAGGCGTTTCTTAACACAAATAAACGTTTACTAACCTTATTTAAACTAATCCTTAATGTCTCACTATTTCTCAACGTAGGTAAAGGTTTACTAACCTTATTTAAATTGTTTCTCAACGTTTGACGAGAGTGATATGGAACTCCTAAAGTCATAAAATATACAAAATTTATTTCCTGGATGTTAAGATAAAAATATAATTTGCCTAGTGTATTATTACAAAATAAAGAAAACGTGAACAGAAAGAAGACCACGCATATTTGCTTTTCTTTCTTGTTAACCAAAAAGTTGTANTGTATAA
Organism: Bursera cuneata; assembly: GCA_026212285.1. Lineage (NCBI taxonomy): Eukaryota > Viridiplantae > Streptophyta > Magnoliopsida > Sapindales > Burseraceae > Bursera > Bursera cuneata. Next base: position 79,308 of record JANLJB010000276.1, read on the forward strand.
AGCCAAAGTATGGATTCTTGCTTTACTAATTTTATATGCAACATAAGATGAATGAATAAAGATAATCATATATAATAATACGTTTTTTTACTTAGTTAATTGCACGAAATATTGTACGTAAAACTGTGATAACATAGACAAAAAATTGGATAGTAAAATTAATCAGCCTAGTTAAAAATTATATTATTACGAAATTATTCAGTCTCTTTCCGTCCTTGCGTGTTGCGATTCCGTTATAAAGTTAACCGAAGTTAATCTCTCTTGCGCCAGCGCCAAACATCGTCTTCTCGTTTGTATTCTATCGTATCCACTATCCGGCCTGATGGCTCGCTTACATGCACTCCCGTCAACGATTTCCCGCCTAAATTTCTCACCATTATCACCTTTAAAGTTATTTAAACGTTATACGCAACAAACGGTAAGGCCAGGGCGGTCACTTCTGAGTTCTTATCCTCTGTCAAACCGTCTTTTCAGTTCCAAGAATTTCAGTACAATCACGAGGAGCTCGAAAGATGATTTAGTTGTTCTGGGCATCGAAACCAGCTGCGACGACACTGCCGCTGCTGTTGTGAGCTGTCAATTTTGCTTTTCTTGGTGTTGTTTGAAATGAGTTTGTGTACATTTGTGTTTTTTTTTAACGGGTTTTGATTTGGGTGATTTTTAGGTGAGAGGAAGCGGTGAAATTCTCAGCCAAGTTGTGTCTTCTCAGGTAACTGTTTTATTTATTCGGTTTAGTTTGCTAGTTTGAGTGTCAATATGATTGTTGACTATTCCTGATTGATGAATTTCCTTCTGCAGAATTGTGTTTTGTGGGATTTAAATGATAGAAAAAATAAATGAAGTTAGGAAGCAGATATTTCGATTAAAAAGTATTTCCCTTTCTTATTCATTATTGAATTGTCACGATAGGCAGTGAAATAATGACAACAGAAATATTTGACGTCATCTGGTTCTGTGCACCATAACTCGTATTATGATTTTCTTAGTTAGATGGTAAAAGCTGTAAATTTATGTTATATGTCATATGCTGATTCTTAAAGTCTTCACTTTGTCAAGGCAGATCTGCTGGCTCAATATGGAGGTGTTGCTCCTAAAATGGCTGAAGAAGCTCACTCACAAGTGATTGATACGGTATGACGTTGAGTAACAAGTGCCTCTGGGTACTTGATCTTCTATTGTTTCATGTGCTGATATCACTTGTAGACAGGCTATTTCTCTTGCAAGTTTATTAAATGCTTTAGGCCTTACTCTTTTTAGTTATTGTGTTTTGTGAATGTTTCTAGTGGTAGCATGAGCCTGAGTTATGCTACCTAAGTGCAGGTTGTGCAAGAAGCACTTGATAAAGCTAATTTAACCGAGAGAGATCTTTCTGCAGTTGCTGTTACTATCGGTCCTGGTTTAAGCCTCTGTCTTCGTGGTACTCTGAAATACCTAACATTGGAATTTTTATCTTATTGCTTATGAGTAACTATGTTTGATATATGCATTGATAAATATGATCAAATGAAACGAAATAGTAACCAACTGGCAAGGTTCTAATTTTAAGTTTATGCTTGGTTGCTCTTAGATGTCGGTTCGTCTTCTGTACACTTAAGTTAGAAAAAGCCGTGTGATATTTGCCCATCTTCTGTTTGTTAATGATATTAGATTTATATGTTTGACATCTTTATATTGAATGGAATGGTGATTCATTTTGGTAAGTAGGGTTTTGGATATTATCATTTAAAAGGACTTCACCAGTCTGACTTTTGTATGAATTGAAATGCAGTTGGTGTGAAGAAAGCTCGGAAAATTGCTGGTTGCTTCAGTTTACCCATTGTTGGTGTTCATCACATGGAGGCTCATGCTTTAGTAGCCAAGTAAGGGATAAACTTAATTACGGAATGCAGAATGGGCTTCTTTAATCAATAATGTAGCCTATGCCGAAGAAAGAAAAATATTAGCTAATTATTATAAGTTGTTTGCTTCAAAAGGATGATGTACATGCTTTTATATGAGCTAAAACTTTGATGCGTATCAGTTTCTAATGCATTTCTTTACTCTTCTAGGTTAATTGAACGAGAGTTGCAATTTCCTTTCTTAGCTTTGCTTATATCTGGTATGAACTTTTACTCCCACTCTAGTCTCTATTTTCTTGGTTTAGCCAATAATTGTGTGTGTAAGAGGAAAAAGGTTTTTGAGTAATTCATAAAAATGGCAAACAACAATATATAAGCATTGTGGGCCAATGTGAAACCAAAATCCCAGGGGTCGGGTTTACTGGTAAAAGTCTTTGTTTGCAATCATGAGATCATAGGTTTAAATCTCAATGAGACCACTTACTTAGGAGATATACATCCCTTTAGCTTCCTAGCTACTAAGGTTATAGCGTCTTCAAGTATTTGCTAGTTCATACAGAAATGAACACTTGAAAGGTCGAAGGATTTTTAAGGGGGTGTGTGTGTGTGTGTATATATAAAGTGTGGGTTAAAAATCAACAGGTGATTGTGATCTTTTTTCTTGACTTGTGTGTTGTCCATGGATGTGTACAAATTTTAGAACTTTTTGGTCTTTTGGTTAGCATAAGGCAGAGGCTACTGGTAATCCTTTGTTGTGCCAAAACAGAATAACTCTTTTTTCTTTTTTAATATGGAAAAGATGACTCTACTCAACTGCCATTTTGATAATTTCTGATGAGAATCCTGTCTTAGTGTTGGCCACGCTTGGCCTTACAAGATTATTACTCCATGCCTCTAAATATAAGTGTAGTTGTTCTATCACATTTATCTGTTATATCTTTGAAAAGTATGATTTTGCTGACTGTAATTGTCAATTTCTTAGGTGGTCACAATCTACTTGTTCTTGCTCATAATCTTGGCCAATACACTCAGATTGGAACCACAATAGATGATGCAATCGGTGAGGCATTTGACAAGACAGCAAAATGGCTTGGTCTTGATTTGAGGAGGAGTGGTGGGCCAGCTGTTGAGGAGCTTGCTCTAGAGGGTGATGCTGAGGCTGTCAAATTCTCAGTAAATCCTTTTTTTTAAGATTTTATTGTGTTTTTCAGTGTAATTCAGATGTGACGGGGGCATCTTCTGGTTATGCTCAAGAAATGATGTCTGTTACTATGATCTATGCATTCTCTAATTTAATTTCCGACTTTGGCACTATTTTATTTTTCAGACTCCAATGAAGCAACATAAAGATTGCAACTTCTCCTATGCTGGTCTGAAGACTCAAGTGAGGCTGGCAATTGAATCCCAAAATATGTATGTTGAATATATCAATGTTTGAAATGATTTTGTAGGCTGTTTCAGTATGTGCCTGGTGAATTGTAGTCTTTCATGTCTGTCCATTTCAATCCTAAAAGTAACTGGTTTTTATCTTAGTTTTTAAAGGATATATTAGTGACTCTCATTACAAACAATTAGTAATTGTTTTCACCCTTTCTTGTGTCTGTTATCCTACCTAGTGATTGTGTATTGGATCTGTGCAGTGATGCTAAGATTCCCATCTCTTCTGCAAGTAGTGAAGAGAGAAATTCCCGAGCTGATATAGCCGCCTCTTTTCAGGTTTGATATGATTCTTTGGAAGAGGAAAAAGAAAAAGAAAAAAACTTTGATGTGTCGATTGATTATTTTCTGTTGGATTTCTTAATACGTTCTTCTCTCAAAATACTGTTTCATGCAGCGAGTTGCAGTATTACATCTGGAGGAAAGGTGTGAACGAGCAATTGAATGGGCTTTGAAGATTGAGCCTTCTATAAAATATCTGGTGATGTAAACTGCAATAATCTACTTATTATTGAGAATGCTGTATATAAAATCTATCCTTATAAAATAATTCATACAAATTGATCAACTATGATGTTGATAGATGAGTGAAAAATTATTGACCAAAAAAAAAAAGATGACATGGTGATCACATCATATAATTCCACATTTCTATGGGTTAGCTTGTATAAGGAGCTTATATCTGCAGTATTACTCATTATCTTTACTCTACTGTGCCAATTGAGTACCCCCTCTTTCCTTTTATTTTCCCAGGAAGCAGTTTATGACATTTTTTCTTATATGAAGCCTCCTGCAGGTAGTCTCTGGAGGTGTTGCATCAAATAAGTATGTTAGGGCTCGACTTGATCAGGTTGTTAAGAAAAACAGCCTGCAACTTGTGTGCCCTCCTCCCAGCCTCTGTACTGACAATGGTAAGTATTGTTTCTGGGTTCTCATACTGCAAATGTCTGATGAGATGCACTGCAATAGGTAGAACAGTGATCTGATCTATTTCATCCCAGGGTTGTGAGTACCAGGTTTTGCTCTGTTTAATTTTTTTAGTCATTTGGTATAGTAGACACAAATATCACTTAGCTAGTTAGCTTCAGTCATTTTGAAGTCCACAGCAATGGAGTAAACTTGGGATGTTGTCTTGTTATGCCAAGGAAAAAAGTTCTTTCTTGAAAATAAGCTGGCCATGAGCTTTAATGCCTTAAATCTCCATCTACACAGGTGTAATGGTGGCTTGGACAGGCATTGAGCACTTTCGTGAGGGAAGGTACGATCCTCCACCCCCCCACAGTGACCCCGAAGACTTTGTGGTATGTTTAAAAGTTTGAATCCTTTTCTTGTTTGTGACTCTGCTCATTTCATTCTCTCTCTGTCAGCCAGGCTTACAGCCATTTTCTTCTTTAGGTTGTTAATGACTATTTGAAAGCATGTTTTAGATTTGATTCTTTGGTAAAAGCATTTAAAAGAAGTGCTTCATATCACTTGATCTGCTTATAAAAATTTACTTCATCTTGTCATAACGCCATTTTTTTTTTAAATTTGTCTTTTGGTTAGTATGATTTGCGGCCAAGGTGGCCATTGGGGGAGGAATATGCTGAAGGAAGGAGCGAAGCTCGTTCCTTGAGGAAGGCTCGGATTCATCCATCGCTTACATCTCTTATCCAAGCATCCATACAACAGCAATTATAGCTTCTCAAAATTAAACCATTTATACAAGTTCAACATCTAATTCCTAAAATTTAATAGCCAACCATTCCACTTCGAATGATGGTGAATGGAGATTTGTTTTGCTAAGCTTTTATGGCGTTTTGAAAGAACAGCTTCAGGCAGAGAGAGGGAGACAGAGCAGCCATTTTGAGAAGCAATGAGATGGCCAGTTTGTGCTGTTAATCGCGTTAACCATTACATCAACCTTCTTAAGATTGGTTTTGATAAAATTTGTATGCAGTTTGTAGACTTGCAAGTATAAGAGCATATTTTGCAAGTGATGTTGTAATGTAACATTATATTAAAATTATTTTTCATGAATTTTTGGATTAATTTTGTTTTAAGTTAGACATGGGTTTTAACTTAGTAAGGTCAAAAAAATTATCTGAAAGCGATGGAACTCAAAGGGTAGCGTTGTATAACAGGTGGATAACCATCCCGATCCCTTGCACTGATATAACTACTTTGTTGGCTAAATTCTACTGGACATATATGTTTTCTATTGTTATTGAAGGGGTGGATGGGAATTTTACGTATCTTATTTTATATTTCCACATGTGATTGATTGCTGTAAGTGCATTACTTGATTGATTGTGATGCAAATGTCTTCAAAACCATGTTTGTGGAGATTGATGTTTGTTGAAGCTATTGACCCCTAAATGTGGTTGATGACTTGATGCTGATGGTTAAAATTTTTTTTCTGCTGGTATTATGACTTTAGTCCAAATATATATGTTGTCTAATTTCAGGACAAGTTTGAAGCTTCTATTAATCTGAATGATACTATCCTACGTCTAGGTCGAGAAAGAACAATAGACATTTGTCTCATTGCTCTTACACAGTTAAATCAAAAAGGAAGAATTGCAAAATATCGGTGCTTCCAACAGTGGTGATGCCTTTTACAGGTATAAGATGCGAAAAATGATAACCAAGATCGAAGGAAGAGGGAATGGCATCAAAGCCAATGTGGTTAACATGATTGAGATTGCGAAGGCCCTAGACAGACCTCCATCCTACATCACTAAGTATTTCGGAAATGAGCTGGGAGCTCTGTCCAAATTTGATGAGAAGACCGGAACTTCACTTGTGAATGGGGCCCATGATAGTGCTAAGCTTGCTCGGCTTCTCGAGAACTTCATCAAGAAATACGTGCAATGCCATGTGGGAACCCCCAAACTGATATTGACTATACTAAGACACAGATGATAACCCTGAAATGTGCGCATGTCTTAAATTTTGATATGAGGGACAAGCTTAGAACGTTTATTCTCAAGAATCCTCCGAAGCAGAAGAAATCATCCAAGGACGAGAAAGCAATGGGGAGCGCTGAGAAGGAAAGGCTCAAGGAGGGTGAGGCTGCTGATGAGGAGCAGAAGAAGCATAAAAAAGAAGCAGGAAAGGAAAAGGGTGTGCATCAAGCAAGAAAAGAGCACATGCTTCTGATTTTTTGTCCTTCAGATTTATGGTTAACACAGGGATACCATTCAAATGCATGGCATGTTTAAACATGCCCTTGTATTTGTTTCAAAAAGTTTAGTCATGTTATTGAAATGTTTTTTGTCTTGTCTTTATTAGTCCCTTTTGTAGTTTCTGCTTGCTGATGCTTTTTGTACTTTCATCTTGAGGGCAAATACTTTTATGTTCCCTTTTGTGGTTGCATAACAGATTTTTCCTCTTTAGTTTAGTTTTTGCTTCCTTCGCAGATCAGATACATTCTTGAATGATACTCTGAAATTTGTATTTAAATGAATTTTCTTGGTACGTGCCAGTTGGAATGGCTGCAGGTCCTTGAAACAGTGAAAGAGTTAGCGAAGGATAATGGCTCTTCTCTTCCCAATTAGACAATCAAGTGCAGGTGCAACCGGCCTCAATGCTGCTTTTCAAAAGCGACTTTAGCACCTGATTTATGAAAGTAAGCCCTGAAGAGCCCAATTGTGGATTCAGTAGGCAAGTTGTTGACATCTTGAAAGATGAAAAGGTCAAATTTGGGAGTTTTGACATTCTTTTAGACAATGAAGTTCGCGAGGGATTGAAAAAGTTCTCTCAACTGGCCAGTATTTCCTCAGCTTTATTGCAAGAGGGAACTCCTTCGGGTGTGACATAGCAATCGCAATGCATAAAAGTGGTGAACTAAAAGATGTTTTTTGAGATCATGTGAATGAAACTGTTGATGGAAGTGGGAAGAGTGGCATCTCAGAAGCAACTGGGGTTAAAAGTCTTCTTAAACTGGCCAACCTTTCCCCGGTTGTACTACAAAGGTGAGCTGATAGGAGGATGCGATATTGTTATGGAGTTACAAAACAATGGAGAGCTGAAATCCACCCTCTCTGAGCAGGGTAGATGCGATTTTCAATAATTAATACAACATAAACCTTTGGATAGATTTCGGGCCTCTTTTGACAGATGTGCTTTGACATTATGCATTTTCCAAAATTTTGCTTTATATACTTTTTGCTTAGTGTATGTCACCATGTCATGAGGTTTTCTGGTGTATTTCTGGTTGCACTCAATACATTATTTGTGACAAATCTAAGCTTAATTATGAATTTTTAGGTTATTTGTTGAATATTGTTCTAAGTTGGGCTACCATGTTAATGTTCAGTTTTTTCCCCTTCATGGCTTCACCGGTTGAAGATACCAGCGTTACAAAAATTCAGGTCAGGTGGTCTAATTAGGAAGTGGTGGCTTGATTGGGAAGTTCCAAGAAATTAGAAATTTGTACTAATTTTTATTTCTCTTCTTTTGAGACTTTATAATTAGAGTTTTGCGACAATACTTTTCAAGTCTATTTTTCTTAAATAATAATTTATTTATAACATATAATTTGATTAAAATGTAAATGTTAGTTAAAAAAAGAGAGCCTCATTTAGAGTTTTTTTCTTAGGTTATCTAATTATATAAATGAATTAAATTACAATTTTATACATTTATTTAAAAAAAAGTTTGTATAAAGGCTACTTAAAAAATTACTAAAATTAGAAGATTTAGTTGAAATTTGATTAATTTATGAAAAGTTTAAATAACATGATCGATCGAATACTCGATATTATCTGTTGGATACTATCTGATGTTCGACAAACCTTGTCAAAAACTCTAGAATTATATCATCCGAAATTCAACATAGTCTATTAGATATTATTAGAAGTTGTTTAATCTGTTGGACATCAACAAAATTACTATGTCAAAAAAATTTGAAACTTAGGTCAAAAATCAAATGCAACTCTCCATTTCGATCAACTCTTGCAATTTTTTATTATTTATATAAATATGGTTTTCTCTACAAAACGTGGGAGTTTATATACATGGGTTATGAGGTTATCCGTTTAAAAACGAGCATTAATTCAAATGTGCATAAAATGCCGCCTAAATTTGTCAGTGATATAACGTAAGGGGGGCCCCTGTGCAAACAAAGAAGCGAACGTAGGCACTAGAGATAGATGGAGGTGTCAAGGCTACCCATCTCAGCATCACAAAGAGGGAAGCTAATATCTGCTGGCTACACTTCTCTTTCTTCTCTTTCTTCAGTCTCTTCTTCTCAGCTTGCTCGTGGTATTTATTTATTTTATTTATTCATTTTCTTCTATTTTATGATAGTGTAAGTAGGTGCATACAAAGTGTTTGTTATTATTCCTAAACGGAGTTTTTTACGCCCAAATGATATGTAGTTTCAATATCTGATCAATATTTTCTAGAATTATAGTTCTCTGACGGTTATTTAATGTAAACAGATTTAAGAATTTCGGAGAGCGAAGCTGTTGAAATTCTGAAGGTTGCATCACAGGGTAGAAAATTGGGGTGGTCAGAACGCGGTCATGGAGCTCTTTCTATTATTAATGGTAATTTATTTCATCTTTTATTATTCTCATATTAATATATGCGCACAAAGTCCTTACAATCTTGAATGAGCGGCAACATGACAGACGGGCGATGCCTATGATAATATGGTACGATAATGTGCAACAAGTTAATGGCAGTTGAAATTATGATTTAAAAGTAAATTTGTTTTTCACGATACCTTTCAGTGATATGAAGCATTCGCTTGAAGGACTATTACTTTATGGATCCTTTCTGTTTTTTATTTATTGAATGAAACCTATGTTATGCGTGTCTATATAATATGAATATGATTACATATTCCAAAATTTTATCCCAAAATTTGCAACCAAATGATGTGTAATAATAAATAATCAGCAAGTTGATAGTGTCATGTCCTAATAAATGATGCGGTAGCTTTAAATTATTGCCACATCACTGGAGATAGATTCCTGATTAGGGATAGAAATTTGGGATGTATAGCATTACTCATATGATAGAGTGATTGCAGTGTCTGAGTTATGGCTTGTTTCAATTATTATCTCATCCAGGCGGACAGAATGCCTGGGATATGCTCCACGATGAGGATTCATTGACACGGATTACCACGTCTTGTGCCGATCTAGATAACATACTAGGTGGTGGGATAAATTGCAAAGAAGTTACAGAAATTGGTTAGTCATCCATTTCATGGCTTTGGGCTTATTTAGTTTAGTTTATGGGTTGGCCATTTGTGCATGTCATTTATACACACTTTATAGTTTGAGTACAAAGAATTGGGATATATTTCTGCTAGTGAAGAGATCATATTTTTGCTGATACTTGCAGGTGGAGTACCAGGCATTGGTAAAACACAGATGGGGTATGGGTTGCTTTCCTTCTAGCGTACTTCAAGCTTTAAATTATGTCTTCTTTTGGAAGTTATTATAGTTAAATCTACAGGATTCAGCTTGCAGTCAATGTTCAAATACCACTTGAATTTGGAGGTCTTGGAGGGAAGGCAATATATATAGGCGAGTATTTTATTATGGTTGTTGGTTCTTGTGTTTTCTCAGTTGATATCCCGTTAAGCTAGAAGGCTATTAACACTTTTGATTTTGATATTTAGATACAGAAGGTAGCTTTATGGTTGAGCGTGCTTTACAAATCGCTGAGGCAAGCATAGAGGACATGTCTGAATATAATCGGTTTTTACGGAATGATTTTCAAGCTTGCCAAGTTAAAATGCAACCTAGCAATATCCTGGAAAACATATTCTATTTCCGTGTCTGCAGCTACACAGAACAAATTGCCCTGATAAATTACCTAGAGAAGTTCATTTCAGAGCATAGAGATGTAGGTACAATATTAAAATTTTGGTTTGGTACATACTCTAGCAAGCATCATAATAATTAATTACTCTTCTACCTGAATCCTTATTTTGTTCCCATTCATGGTTTCTCTTGTAAATAGAGGTTTTTTTGTTTTTTTTGTTTTTTTTGTTTTTTTTATTTAAAGCCTGTGGATGGATCTCTTATAGATATTTAATTGTTCAAATTTTCAAACTGGGAAGTTTATTGTCTGTGTTCATGTGAAGCACACTCGTGTGCTCTTATTAGGTTTTAGGTAAATGAAACTTTCGTCATCATTTATTTATCAAGTTGGTGTTCCACTGTTTGACTTAAGGTGATTCTGTGATAAACTTGTAGTGACATGTATTTAACATATTGTCATGGTGAATTTACTAATTTATTGCCATAACAGGTTAAGGTTGTCATTGTCGATAGTATTACATTTCATTTCCGCCAGGATTTTGATGACTTGGCCCTCAGAACTCGGGTACTTAGTGGAATAGCTTTGAAGTTGATGAAGCTTGCAAAAGAATTGAGTTTGGCAGTAAGAATGATTTGGATCTCTTCATAAGTATTGAAATTCTCAATTTGTAAAGAGCTTTGGAAAGTTAATTTGTTTGTATGCAATTTTATTCTAGATAAAAAAGTGTTATCTTCTCTTGCAAAAGTATTTGTTAAGTTGTTTGCTGAGTGCATTAACTTTGTTTTATATTAATTTATGGTCATATATGTCCTTATACTACCGTATAAATTTCTAATTTTTGGGACTGTCCTTTGGTTTCTGTGTTACTATTTTCTGGATACCTTCTTTTGGCAGGTTGTTTTGTTGAACCAAGTGACCAATAAATACACAGAAGGTTCCTTCCAATTGACTCTTGCACTAGGTAAGTTCAATTCTCCATCAGTTTTGGCATGTCACTTAAATTTGCAGTTTTCAGGCTTCTTGTTGTCCTAGCCATAAATATTAAAAAGCAAATGCACGAATACACTTGAGTCTTTTGCTAGTCACTTGGCATATTCAAATTCACTTCTAATATATGCTGCTAAAACATGCTCGCCAGGTGATAGCTGGTCACACTCTTGCACAAATCGGGTCATTCTGTACTGGAATGGCAATGAACGTTATGCATATATCGACAAATCACCATCACTTCCATCAGCCTCCGCACCATATTCAGTGACTAGTAGAGGGATCCGGAATTCTACTTCCAACAACAGCAGTAAAAGGCTCAAAATGATGTAAGATTTACATAAAATAATCAAGCTGGAAATATTATTCTCAACCATGTTCCTTTGATAATTAAACAAACCAAAAGCATGGATAATTTTGTTTGCATAACTTGTGCATGTGTGTCTCTGACATTACGAGGATCTGCTGCTGATCTTGTAATTGTGAGGTGTTTATATAGGCTTGCTTGTAGTTAGATTTGTACATGTATCTTCTATAAAATAATTACTTTGTTATAGGACACTAGAGAATGATTGATCATCTTAGGAAAAAACTTGTGATTTGGCGGGGCTGAGATCTTTTGTTGTGACACATCACGGGGCTCGTCTCGTGTTTGGTGAGTAAATTAAATTATATGGACATTGTGGGTAAGCGGGACTTGATTCTTGAACATCTGAAGTTCCCAACTGTGCTTCCCCCTTGATCTTGAATTCTCCCTCTGGTTGTAGGCGGTGAGGTGTCTTTGTTGCAAAAAGATTTTTTAGATTAATTTTTGACCAATCAAGCAAATAAATGTTGAATTTCAATATTTAAAGTGATCTTGGTCTGGTCATAGTCTTTTCTTGTACTACTCTCTAACCATGCTTTGTTGCCACGTGTGGGGTTAAAGGTGCGTGTGCGAGGGTCATGCAATATTTTAGAACAAAAATGGGTGGGCAAAGGGCGGGTTGTTCTCAGCTACCAAGATGGTAATTAAATATGAACAGTAGTGGGGATTTGAAGTTTGAATAACAAATGCATAGCATATTTTAAACAAGTATTCAACTTAAAGCTTATAATTTAAAAACAGTTTCTGACCATCACCACCAAACCTTTCACCTCTCTTACTTTCCAACAACCCACCAAATTTGATATTAGTCTGATACTATTCTGGATCTAATCATTAATATAAAATTTAGGAAAAATTCATGTGTATTTTGTGGGTGTTGGGATCTGGTACAATAGCATTTTCCGAGGTTGTGGTTAGCAGTTGCATGGTGTTGGTTGGATCTGCTTTGTATAACTCGACCCTTTAGTATGGTCATGGCGGCCAATTTGCGGACGCGATGCATGGCACCCTGCTTGTGGACTTACAGTTATTGCCGTGTGGAATGAGATTGAGGTTATCATAACTACTAGATTATGATTCACCACTTTACCGGGTCAGTCCAGTCCACTGGGAAGGATTAACGTATGAAAAAATTGGTAAGGATTAACGAGTGAAAATACAGAAAATTGAATATGAGTATCTTTCTTAGATTTATTTTATTATATTTATGTACTAGATGTCGATATTTTTTAGTAACAGACGATATTTCCCATTCGAAAGAAAACAAAACTTGAAAGGCAGGCATTTACGAAGCTCCTACCCATAGTCAGTTGATAAGTGATAATAGTCCCTTTATTTTCAATGAAAAAAAGAAAAAAGAAAGAGAAAAGGAAAACTTTTCGATGAAAACGATTACATGTGGTAGAAAAGTGTTTTATTATAAGCGATAACACAATTGATCGAGTGGCGCCTTAAAATTAGATACAATCATGTATTGAAACTTGAAAGTAAGAGCCGCACCAGATTTCATCCAATCGATGGCGGAAAAACCGAAGTTAAAATCCAAAAAATGAAAAAAGAAAACAATGAAATAAACAATTAAACCTTCAAATAAAACGGCATGAACCTACATGGCACCCTAAAAATAAGAAAAATGCTATATCCTTGTTTTGATAGAAAAGAAGAAAATGAAAGGCAGAGCATTTCCTAAACTCCTACCCATAGTCAAGGGTCGAGATTGTCTCCTCTTTGAATCTAACGGTCAGCTCTCCTTACCTGTCCTTTGTGGAGACGAGAAGATCAACTCAATAAGGAGTTGTTGGCTCTCTGTGGCTCTCTCTCACCCTCTCTTAACTTAAAAACACTCTTGCCATCTCTCTCAGTTCTGAGACTCGAGAGAGAGTGTCTGTTGATTGTAACAAAAACAACCTCATCATCTCCTCAACTTCAGCACAACAACTTCTCTCTCTCTCTCTCTCTCTACGCGCGCACGCACACGATGGCTTCTACATCTTCTTTGACTCTATCTCAGTCGCTTCTGGCTCGAGCCATTTCTCACCATGGCTCCACCCAGTCGTCCGACCAGCACCGTCTCTCTATTTCCACCCTCTCTCTCCCTGCTTTCTCCGGCCTCAAATCTACCTCTTCCTCCACTCCACGCGCCACCTCCTCCCGCCACCGGCTCAGCGCACGTCAGAATCACTCTCTTATCCGTGCTGCGGCGGTTGAAACCGTTGACGCCACTACAGAGACTGCTCTGGTTGAGAAATCAGTTAACACGATCAGGTTTCTGGCTATTGACGCCGTCGAGAAGGCCAACTCCGGCCACCCTGGGTTGCCAATGGGCTGTGCTCCGATGGGTCATATTTTGTACGACGAGATCATGAAGTACAACCCCAAGAACCCTTACTGGTTCAACCGTGATCGCTTCGTCTTGTCGGCTGGACACGGATGCATGTTGCAATACGCTCTGCTTCACCTCGCTGGTTACGATAGTGTCAAGGTGGGCTGCCGTGATTGGTCTGTTCAGTTTTAGATCTGAAACTTTAATTTGTGTTTGAGAACTACTGATGGTTGTTGAATTTTAATTGCCTAGTTTGAATTTTTTATTTTGTTAGGAGGAGGACTTGAAGAATTTCAGACAGTGGGGAAGCAGAACACCTGGACACCCAGAAAACTTTGAGACACCTGGAGTCGAAGTCACTACTGGTTAGTTCTAGATCTTGATGAGTAGTTTACCTACTTATTTTATGCAACTTAGTGACGTTTCAAACTTTGATTGAATCATCTATTGTGTATTTGGTATAGGTCCACTTGGTCAGGGGGTTGCCAATGCTGTTGGTTTGGCTCTTGCTGAGAAGCACTTGGCCGCACGCTTCAACAAGCCGGATAATGAGATTGTTGACCACTACACGTATAATTACTATCCAGATCTCTTTTTATTTATTTTTTCTTTTTTTGATGTTCTGAATTTGTTTGGCTTAGCTGGTTTCTTGTATGTATTTTTATTGTAGATATGTGATACTGGGTGATGGGTGTCAAATGGAGGGGATTTCAAATGAGGCTTGTTCCCTTGCTGGGCACTGGGGACTTGGAAAGCTTATCGCTTTTTATGATGATAACCACATCTCCATTGATGGTGACACAGAGATTGCTTTTACTGAGAGCGTCGACACACGTTTTGAAGGTCTTGGGTGGCATGTTATCTGGGTGAAGAATGGAAACACTGGCTACGACGAAATTCGTGCGGCCATCAAGGAAGCTAAGGCTGTCAAAGACAAACCCACTTTGATCAAGGTTAGATATTTCTTTCATGATTAGATTTTTGTGGTGCAATTGGAAGTCTATTGGCTGAAAAATGTGTTCTTGATTAAGTTGTAAATTAATCTGGCATGCTCCTAATTTTCTGTAAATTGAACAACTACCAAACAGCAATTAAGTTGCAACAGGATTTGATTGCATTTGCATTTATATGTTTTTCCTTGAAAATGTTTTCTTATTTTTTAAGTGGCATGTTTTATTTGGGTTAGCTGTGTCTGAAATCACACTAAGTTTTTGTTCAACTTTACATTTTGACAGGTGACAACGACAATTGGCTATGGGTCTCCAAACAAGGCAAACTCCTACAGTGTACACGGGAGTGCTCTGGGTGCCAAGGAAGTGGATGCTACTAGACAGAATCTTGGATGGCCATATGAGCCTTTCCATGTGCCTGAGGATGTTAAAAAGTAATTAATGTGTATAACTTCAATCTGTTCTTTGTGCCCTAGATTTGATTCGATTTTCTGTAACGCTCCTATCATTTCTGCAGGCATTGGAGTCGCCATGTCGCCGGTGGTGCTGCCTACGAAGCTGAATGGAATGCCAAGTTCGCCGAGTATGAGAAAAAATACAAGGAGGAAGCTGCAGAATTGAAGTCAATCATCACTGGTGAACTTCCTGCAGGTTGGGAGAAAGCACTTCCGGTGAGTAGGCTTTCATGATCTTATTTGCTCTTCATCATTGTACTTCTAAGGGCTGTTTAATAATATCTGAGTGGAGTATTCTAAGTATGGAACATCAAGATGTCTGTATAGTTAGCATTTGAATGACATTGGCTAGTTGGCTTGCCCATGCACTAAATCATGATTACATATGACTTATGAATCATCAGGTGATGCTTTTTGTTTATGATTTTTCAGACATATACTCCAGAGAGCCCAGCTGATGCCACCAGGAATTTATCTCAACAATGTCTTAACGCCCTTGCAAAGGTTATCCCTGGTCTTCTTGGTGGCAGTGCAGATCTTGCTTCTTCCAACATGACCTTGTTGAAAATGTTCGGTGATTTCCAAAAGGACACTCCAGAGGAACGCAATGTGAGATTTGGTGTTAGGGAACACGGGATGGGAGCCATCTGCAATGGCATTGCCCTTCACACCCCCGGCCTAATTCCATACTGTGCTACTTTCTTTGTTTTCACCGACTACATGAGAGCTGCTATGAGAATATCTGCTTTGTCTGAAGCTGGAGTAATCTATGTTATGACCCACGATTCCATTGGTCTTGGAGAAGATGGACCTACCCATCAACCAATTGAACACTTGGCAAGCTTCCGTGCCATGCCTAACATTTTGATGCTCCGACCAGCTGATGGAAATGAAACTGCTGGCGCATACAAGGTTGCTGTCCTCAACAGGAAAAGACCCTCTGTCCTCGCCCTCTCTCGTCAAAAGCTTCCCCAACTTCCTGGAACTTCCATTGAAGGAGTTGAAAAGGGTGGATACATTATTTCGGACAATGCATCTGGTAAGGAACCGGATGTCACTTTGATTGGAACTGGTTCAGAATTGGAAATTGCTGCTAAAGCTGCTGAGGAGCTTAGAAAGGAGGGGAAGACTGTTAGAGTTGTCTCCATGGTTTGTTGGGAGCTTTTTGATGAGCAGTCAGCTGCTTACAAGGAAAGTGTGCTTCCAAATACAGCTAGAATCAGCATTGAGGCTGGATCAACATTTGGGTGGCAGAAGATTATAGGAAGCAAAGGAAAAGCAATTGGAATTGACCGGTTTGGTGCTAGTGCACCCGCAAGCAAAATATACAAAGAGTATGGTATCACTGTTGAGGCCGTTGTTGCAGCAGCTAAAGAATTCTGCTAGGCGTAGTTAGTAGCTGTTCTCTGGATCTTGTTATATCATCGCATATGGGTTCTGGTTTGGAGATTAGCGTGGAAAAGGCAATTACCAAGTGATTTATTTCGTGACATGGCCTCTTTTATTTTTAATAAAACGGAAGATTAAAATTTTTCTGTTGCTATAATTTCGCAGGTGGGCGACATAGGTTGAAGAGACAGAGTAGGCCTTATTAATGTTCATGGATTTGTGTAACTCTTGGACCTGTCTGAGTTTTGTAATGTTTGTTGTTGATTTTAAATGCAGTTCTATAATCTCCTCCATCTTCGTATTCAATAGTGGTATAACATAGATAATAAGTAATAGTTTTCTTTTCGCCATCACGTGGCAGTGGAGATATGTTCTATTTCTATCCAATTTGACTTATAAAACTAAATTTAATAGCCTAGTTTGTCTATACATATATGCTTCTGAAGTTGGAATATACTTTACCAAAAACTTGATGGATTGGATTGGATAATAGTTTTAAGCCATTCAAGAATAGAATAGTAGGGCAATCCAATCCATTGAATGGGACCTACAAATATGCAAGTTCAAACGGTAAGTAATTTGTTGGTGTAGGGTCCACTTGTGGGTATGATGGCTATGGAAAGAAAGATATTGACCTATTGATACGTTTGTGGTTGTTGAAGCTTTATTTTGGCAGCCTCACCTATCCTTATTGTCTTATGCCACCAAAAGGTCCTTCATAGTTGTTTTTTGGTTAAGACTCCCAAAGCTCTCTCCCTTACCTGTTAGGTATTGGATGTGGACCCTTCTTTCTTAAAAATCCGACACAAGTATCAAGGAATTTCAGCATATACTCTTTCTGTGTATGCCATTGAAGGAATAAGAACCCAAATTAGCTTTAGCATAAAGTTAGCCTACTTATACAATTTTTTTTTTTTTTTTGCACTCTCTTTTAACTTTATAAACCTTATTTTGGTTTTCACTGCATGGACGTAGTGCCAACATCGTGTATTCGAGCACTGCAGCGGCTTGGAATCATACATCCTGAAATCAATCTTTAGCCATCCATAAATGGGGCTAGAACCGATGGCCTGCATATTAGAATAAGCTGGCTGCTGACTACTTAGTAATTGAAAAGAACAAGAAGAAAACAGAGAAACAAGACATCAAAACAAGGGCCCCTAATGTAAAATTTAAAATTATGATATTAATAAAATAGATTTAGAGAGAGAGATTGTTGGGAGTAAAGGAGTGCCACTCATGTTCGGCCCAAACCAACAATTGCAAGTTTTATTTTTCGTGTGAAACCAATAAGCAATCCAATCATACGAAATAAGGATATGTCAGAAACACACTCTCTAAGACCCCATTTTCTCAAACTATCATAAAGTAGTTCCTTTATCGCACTCAAAACGGGGTAAATACATAGACACCCCTATTTTTATGTGTCAAGATCCTCATATTTT
>JANLJB010000277.1:7403-21999 GCA_026212285.1 Bursera cuneata
TGCAGTCCTTCCGAGAAATCTCGGCTGATGAAGATTATTGCAATTATGTTTTAATCTTCTTTAAATTGAGAAGGTCAAGTTTTCAAGCAAGAATATTTGACTTAAAACAAACTTGTCGCCCAAAAACTAGTAAAATCATGACCTGTGGATTGATTCATTGGCTGGTGTGAAGGATTAAAATCAAGGAACAAAATGTGAGTGGATAGAAATGAGTGTGATCGATTTTGACGGATGACATTAAAAGGATTATAAATAATAAAAGTATAAAATTTAAATTTTATTAAAAAATTTCATGCAAATAGTCTCACTTAACTAAAATGTGGTGCTATTTGAACTCTACCGATCAACTAAATAGTCTGCATCTTTGAGTTTTAAGAGGACAAAACTGCAAACACAAATAAATAATTAAAGAAAGAAATCTCATTTCTTTTTATACCCCATCAAGAATTTGAAATAATAATATTTACATTTTCATGTTTGTTTTTGTTTCTTTTAGGGGTGGGCAAAAATTTCCAACCCCAATTGACCCGTCAGGTTGGGCCATGCCCAAACCCGATGTCGGGTCTGAAATTTCTCAATCCATCGGTTTCTTTTTTTTTTTTGGGTTTTACTGTAAAAAATCGAAACCCGACCCAACCCGGTAGATTTTTGAAAGAAAACCTTAAACTTGACAGAAGCTGTTAGAATTCTAACTCTTTAAACCTACTAAACCTTATTTGCAACCTTAAAACTAAATTTGATTGACCCATTTAACCCAACAACCTGACTAAACTTGATATGTCAGATTCATTTTTACTTGAACCCGAGTTCGTGTCCATCTTCTCCGACCCGTCGTGTTTCGGGTTTGAGTCGGGCTGGGCAAAACCCGACTCGACCCTTGCCCAGCCCTAGTTTCTTTATATTAACAAAGCAAGAGGCTATAATACAAATGATTCTAACTTTATTATTTTGTTGCTACACGGTTTCATATCGTCTTCTTTTCTAACTTTATTATTTTGTTGCTACGCGGTTTCATATCGTCTTCTTTGGTGTCTGATTTGAAACCAAATAGAAAGGAATGCTTATGAAGAATCATCATGAGTTTTCAATCTTGGACTGGTGTAAAAATATTTGGCACTCCTCTTTGTTCCTTCCAAACTTCCGATTTTGCTCTGGAAGCTTCTTCGGTCAATGATTTGCTGGGAATTCTGTGAGAAGAAAATTTTGTTTCATTAAAATTTTCTAGAAATTGATGTACTGGGGCTAAGGGCTTTTGTGCAAGTTTCCACAAAGAGATTTATAGGCTTCGAGATTTGTTGTTTGAGGATGCATCTCACTTTATTGATTTGTTTAGGGATTCCATGGAATATTATAGAAACTAATTTGGTAAATTGAAACTTTTATTGTATGACAATAGAGTAGAAAAATCTTTAGAGACAAATAAATATTCTTATTTCAAATTCTTGATTCGATATAAAAAGAAATAGATTTTTTTTTCTTAATTATTTTTTTACGTTTACAGTTTTATTCTCTTAAAATTTAAAGATGAGGGCTACTTAGTTGATAAGTCGGATGTAAATAGCACCTCTCTTAACTAAATTCTAAGAGAAAATAACAAGATTAGTATTAGCTCGGATTATATTTAGTTGGGTTTGTGGGCTAGATCCAAACCAATTATTGGACCAGCTTTGAAATGGGCCAACCCATATATGCCAGTTTGATTATCTGCAAAAACTGTTTTGAATAGTTATGAAAATAATCAAAATTAGATGATATTTTTAAAAAATAATTATCATATAATAATAGTTTTATCTTTTCATAAAATTATTCTTTTTTCCCTCTTTTACTATTTTGCAAAAGTGAAATTTTCATTTAACTTTGAATTCTAAGTAATAAAAATTAAACTTAGAAGGCAAATGAGGAAGCTATGGGATTTTTTTAATATATTTCTCAAACATAGGGGCAAATGTACTTAATGAAAGTTAAGGGAGGAAATGGTTATTTACCCTTGTTTCAGATCACCAAAAAGTCCAAACTTCTTTCTTTAATGATGTTACCATTATAAAACCATCACGTTCACAATTCTCCCTCATACAAAAGAGACAATTGATAAGTTTTAATTGTTGGGTCTGGTCATGGTCATTTCCTCTGGGATTAGAATGATGTTGGACCTTTTCTTGTAACTAAGATTTCTGCAAAGACTGTATAAGAAAGATGAATCCATAGATTTCTTATGTCTTTTACCATTTTCACTACTCTTCTGGAGAGCAATGTTGATTATTATACAGCAATGTTGAATATGAATCAGAGTTGCATCACAAGTACAAGTGATATGGAGTGATTCTACTTAAGAGAAATTAATTGCATTATTTACTTGATGTACTCAAATTTCATACATGTGAGTAGTTAAAAGAATAGGTAAGAACATTATGACTATAATTGAATTAATCTCCTAATGACATCAAAGCCTTTACAAAACTTCTATCTCCTTTGGAAATTACAAATCTTTATGGAAATGGCAAAGACAGAAGCAAAAAGCACGGCGAAACCAACAACTACACCGGCAACTACAAACAGAAAATCATGTCTGAAACCATAATAGACTCTCAAAAATTCTTGAACTGTTATGCCAATGTCAAGCATATCAGTTAAATCTCCATATTGTGATGTAACCATTCCATTCAAGGTCCAGGCCACTGGACATATCCAATAGTACCAGCCCCACCAGGATGGAATCCTCTGTATGCAAATAGAAAGTTAGTTAATAACATTTTCAAAGGTTAGAATGAGTTTGAAAGAACAACCATTTGTAGCCAAAACTCACCTTTAAAGGGATTATGAATCCTGTAAAGAGGTTCCAAATTCCATAGAATGCAGCTGAAACGATGCCAGCCATGTGGTAGTCTGGTGTCATAGCTACTGCCATCATACCGTAGAAGGTGAAGTACAATAATGTGAAGTACATGAAGAACAAGAACCATAAAAATTTAACGGCATTCAATTCAAATCCCATCATTGTGTAAACTATAACACCATAGGTCAATGCCTGTTGAAAAGTATAGGGGAGCTCGATGGCGACCTGTCACAAAAGCTAGAAGATTTAGAGAACAGAAACATATATATGTGAATGTCAAATTAAATGCTGTAATGAAACATGATAAACCAACCTGTGCAAAGGCATAGGGCAAGGCTGAATACATTCCAGCAGCTCTTTCCCTGTAAAAGACTGTTCGCTCGACAGATACTACTGGCTGTATTGATGCAGAATTTTGGATACCGAGGAAAATAACCGCACTATACATAGATCCCATTGAATTAAACACATCTTGATACTTTGATCTGTGTTTCACATGTAGAAGTTAGATCAAAATCCAGAGAGAAACTATGAAGAGTATGAACTTTTACATAATTTGTTATCTGGCTTTAACTCACCTCCTCGAGCCAAGGTCCCAGAACATTGTCCCAAATAACAAGGAAATGACTGCTGTTAAGAAAAATCTTACAGCAGTGTATCGAGTGTTACGCCAGTATGACAAATGTTGTTTCCACAAGCAAGCCTTGCACTGGGTGATAAATGACTGTGAATATTGAGTAGGAAAGTAGAGATCCTTTGAACCAGGAGCAGGTGAGCTCAGTCGTTTGATAAGTTCTTTATTTCTCCTGATACACATCCCAAATAATAGCAAGGGTTGCAGAATAAGTTTAGCAACATATGTAGGCCTAAATGCTTTAGCAGTAACTGTCGAAACACACCATAAAATTGTGTAATGTAGTCAATTAAACTATCATCACTTACCTGTATAGCTCCGAATTCTTGTATAAATCAGCAAAATCAACCCCCAAAGCCGTTTCTTGCCCAGGAGTGGTTACTTCCAACATCCAGTTTGCAGGATTATAACCATCTTTAATTTTACTAACTCCTTCAATTCCCTTCATAAGGTAAGGTGTATGCATTAGCAAATTGTAACCATGAACTCAGAATAGAAATTTGGCATTCATTAAAATTATATTATTCAACACGACATACCTGAAAATACTTAATTAAATGACATGAATTGTGACCTAATGGCCCCGCATATATTTCTTGTCCTCCTCGCTTCAATAGGAGTAGCTGCAAATGCCATTCGGAATATTATTACTCACATATATAGGAGAATGCAAAATGAAGCATTGACTCACTTAGTTTATTAACATTTCTTACCTCATCAAAAGCTTCAAATATATCAATGCTAGGCTGGTGTATGGTGCATACAACTGTTCTTCCTGTGTCCACTGTGTTCCTAACAGTTCTCATAACAATTGCAGCAGCTCGTGCATCTAGCCCTGTAGTTGGCTCATCCATGAATATAATGGAGGGGTTTGCCACTAATTCAACTGCAATGGTTAGCCTCTTGCGTTGCTCAGTTGATAGACCATTCACACCAGGCAACCCAACTAGAGCTCCCTTCAATGGGATTAATTCAATAAGCTCTATGACTTCATCAATGAACTTCTGCAACCATTTTTCAAAACAAAAAATTAGTGTAACAAAGCCTCACATAAGTTTTAAGTGTTTGTGTCTAGTCTTAATCTCCTGTTTTGCAGAACGCATTTTGGTTTGATGAGTTGAACTTGAAAGAGAAGATCAATTAACAAATGCAAAATGTTGTTCTGTAGGCTCAATACTCTCACCACTATGCATGAATCTAATGCTTTCTTAGCGATCACTATCATTTCAATCTCAACTTTGAGAAAGTTTTCACCAGCCAAAATTGAAAAATGATTACTGAACTTCAGATTCTACTGAAGCCTAACTTGAGCCTGACAATAATTCAACCATGCTAAGTTTGGAAACCAGCTCTACATAATGCCTAGATCGTTTTACGAATCTGAATTAAATTGACAGAAAATTAAAATTCGTGGAGAAGGTTTGGTTTTCAGTTACCCACCTTCCTCGTTTCAGAATTCACTTCTTTGGGTAATCGTAGCCATGCTGAGTAGAGCAAAGATTCATAGACAGTAACATGAGGAGAGTGGATGTCATTTTGTTCACAGTATCCTGAAATTCGAGCAAATGTTTCTTGATTCTTTGGGTACCCTGAAATTGTTATGCTTCCCTCTATATATCCACCAGTCTTCCTTCCAGCCAGCACATCCATTAGAGTGGTTTTACCAGCACCACTTACACCCATTAGAGCTGTAAGGACACCAGGCCTGAAAGCACCGCTTACATCTTTCAGAAGCACCAATTTATCCACAGAGACACCTTGTTCTTTAATTTCCTGTAATTTCATATTAAAGAATAATTAATTGTCATATGTTTTAAGGCTACACTACTTTCCAAAGTTTAACTTCTATACGAATCTATCATTTACTATATTTTAAATTACCTTTGGCACATCTACTGAGTATGCAATTTCCTTGAAAGTAATACAATGTTGTTTAAATGGAAGAATGATTCCTTGTTTCCTCTCATGAGAGACAATGGCAGCAGTTTCTGACCTTTTGGACAAGGGCTCTTGTAAGTTGGTTCTCCTAGTTTCATCTCCTTGCTCTGGTCGCCAATAAAAAATTATATAAACCAGACTGAACACCTTATCGCACAGATATGAAAAAAAAATTATCGACTTTGATCCAATACCTTTGTTGGTTTGGCTGCTGGATCTGTCACTATATTCATTGCTCTGGTATTCTGATTTAACAGCCTGAGGTTTATAAAGTGCTGCAAATTTTTTTGTCAATGTTAGCATATACACTATGAAATCTTAAAAAATTAACAAGTGCGGAAGGAAAATGTACTGACCATTCAGACAAGTTAGAGCCACCGTATAAACCAAATTGAAAAGTAAGGTGAACCCAATTAGTGCACCTAATCCTATCCAGTACCAGTTAACATCTGTAAAGAACCCCTTGGACTTCAACACTGCAACCCCCAGCTTATCCATTGTACCCGGAAAAATCTTCTGTTGTTTGAAATTAATTCAGACATTAACTTGTTAGATTTCTGTACCAAAGCATATAGCTTGGTAGTCTAGTTCAAGAACTTACATCACTCCAGCTCTTCCCAAGAAATTCATTAACAGCTACTGCATTCTGTGAATACATCAAAGGTGATATCCAGTAACCCCAAATCCACCATTTCTTTACCTCATCTGTGGCATCAGAGAGAATAAAAAAGGAAACATTCTTTTAGGTGTAGTCATGTCACACATATGTGCATTAAGTTTGTTTGATTATCATACCTCGAGATAGGACAAAGCCAGAATTCGCAAAAAGTATAAGCAGTATAAATGATCCAAATGTAGTCGCAACAACCAAGTCTCTACTCAATGCCGCAATCAGCCGAAATAATCCAGAGGCCATTTGGTTAGTAAAAAAGAGCACAAGGAACTGCTTGAGAAGCCTGTGGCAAGAATATTCCTTGTAAGCTGGGAAAAAGTGACAACATAGAACTCTAAATTTTACATCACAGCACCCTATGGCAATGTTTGTATTTTTTACCTCTGAACATCAGGATCAAAACCCATGACATAATAAGTCATGAATTCCCAAACGCCCACTTCTATGAATGTAATCGGAATCTTGAGAATCCATGTAGGAAGAGCATATGCCCAGGCTGGAAAAAATTGGAGGTCCCTTTGCTTGTAAAACACTGGAAGCTTGAAGACAGTCAATGCAATCTCTGACAGGCCGTTAAACATGACCATAACAACAGTGAAGAATAAAGCACCCATGTAAATTCCTCCATCAACTAAAGTGTTGCGTGGCATCTCTGTCCGCAGGAAGATTGTTGATCCAATCAGTGCCATCACTGTAAGCTGATAGAAGAAAAGAAAAGTATCATGTTACAATCACTTTCACAACACCAAAAGAAATGAAAATGAAGTCAATACCCACTTGAATGATCTTAGATATGTAGACAACTGAGATCCTCTTCATCAACAAGATTTCTCTAGCGAAGCAGGCTTTCAGTAGCTCCTTCCTTTTAACACCATACTTCCTGGTTGTTAAAACTGATGGATGGCTTTTGCTCTTGTCAAATGGGTTTGCAAGCTCATTTTGCAGTCTCCTTCCCACATGGAACGATTGAAATGCCTCAGAAAACTCCTTTATTGTAATAAAATTATAAGACTCGTCATTATGTACCCAATACTGCTGTTGATCTTTCCTTGATGTTACCTGCAACCAATTGTATATTCAATATGATAAAAAAATAGTGCATATATTTAAGAATACCCTTTTTCCCCTATCAACAATAGACAAAGACAAAAGAAAGCAACTGGTATGCTTACTTCTTGCAAGAAATCAGCCACACACTTCCTCTCAGGGCACTTAAAGCCCATGGATTCAAAAAACTCTAGCACATGTTCACGGGGACCCTGATACACAATGTAGCCATCGGCAAGTAGAATAATGTCATCAAAAAGTTCATAAGTCTCTGGTGCTGGTTGCAGAAGAGATATCAGAGCAGTTCCTTTAAGAATGTGAACATATTGCTTGAGAGAATTCACTATTTGGAAAGTTGTTGAGCTGTCCAAACCAGTAGATATCTCGTCCATGAGCAGCACCTTTGCTGGTCCAACCAGCATCTCACCTATAATTCAATGGAAGGGGAGTTGTCATTCATGAACTGTAATTATAATTGACATTCGTTAATGTCCTAATTTGAGTTTGTTTACCAGTAGTGAGTCGTTTCCTTTGTCCTCCAGAGATACCTCTTATCATGTCATCTCCAACCATTGTATCCGCACAAATTTCCAGTCCTAAAACCTACAAGTGGCAAAGAAAGTTCATTGATTCTATAAAGTGATTTTTAAAAATTCTTCAATAATCATTAAATGCTTTACGTGACAATACCTTTATAACATATTCCGTCATCACATTATTCTCCATACCCTCTGTAAATCCTGCCTGTAATATTAGAATTTAGTTGAAGGAGAGAAAAATCAGCAAGCAACACCATTAAAATTCCTGTGAACTTAAAGAACCTTAATGTTGATTCTTGGTTATGACACAAAATTTGGAAAATGATTGATTAAGACCCAAAATTTGATGCCATAAATTGAATATAATATGACCAGAACAAAAATTCAAGCTAAGTAATAGAGCTCGAGACAGATAAAGAGTCCCATAACACAGAAAAATTAATGTATCTAATTTTAAAACTATTAGTTCAGAAATGTGAACTTCCTTGTTCTGCTTCAAAATTTTGTTACTAATGACAGCTTCTTTCTCACCTTCATGAAGACATCAATATCAGGATCAGGCTTTATATTTGCTGCTTTCTCTCTTCTTGCCAACTCTGCTAACATCTCTGCAGATCGCCAGTTCGGTAATTAGTCGTGCTTGGAACAGTGTAAAACCATTGCTTTGGACTAAAATTCTGAAAAATTAACATGAGTAAAGTAGGTTCATCTATGTAACTAACCATAACGGTATCCGACCCCCTGACATCTTGCAGAGAAGGACAAGGTTTCTCTCACTGTCATTTCAGGGTTATGGACATCATGTTGACTGATATATGCTGCAGTTCTTTGAGGCACAAACTCATTCATTCCATGTCCATTGTAAGTAACATTCCCAGAGAACTGAATGAGAACATGAATCAGCAAACTAGTACATTGTAATCAATATCAAAAACCGATTAGAGAACTAAAGCAGCGAGCAAATATTTCAACCTTTAAATCCTGGTCAAGCTTTCCAGCCAATGCCAACATGAGTGTGGTCTTTCCAGCACTCGGAGGACCCAAAAGCAATGTCATTCTGCAAATCTTATAAAAAATCCAAATGGGTACTTGCTACATATACAAAGACTTGAAATTGCATTGCAATACTAAGAACTAATTTCATGACAAAATAACAATTCTGCTTCTCACCTGCCAGGCTTGATGATCCCACTGACATCCTGAAGAATGCGCGAGTGCTCTTTTGTAATTGGAAGCAAATGCAGATAGTTCAGAAGACTCTGTGACACGCATAAAAAGATCAAATTAACTAGTGAAACATAAAACAAGATCAAACTTTGTTGTCTACATCATAGGCTAATTATCTACCGTTGCATTGTTAAGAAAGAAGTTGAAGAATGACGGCAAAGCTCTTCCCCCTACATATGTTTCTGCCTCAACATTCAGATGCTCAAATCTGACTTCAATTGTGGGAATATCAATTCCAACCCTGAAGAAATATTAAAGATTTAGTAATTACACAACTCACTACTGAGTCAACTATAAATTGAGAAACAACTTTAAAACATCAAACACCTTCTTACTGTGTTAATCCTGACAAAACTTTTCAAAAGAAATTGAGAATAAATCAATAATTAAACCAATTCACATCCAATGAATATTACAATAAATTTGATTAAATTTTAAAGTTGTGCTATACTATCATCTCATGCAACAGTTTTACATCGATTTACCATTTACATATTGTTGTTATATACAATGATTCACTTTAATATAAGAAAATTTGGGTGCTAGTTGAAATTTATGGAATTTTTTTTTCATTGATCATCTTTCGTAAAAAAAGCTTTTAACAAATTTTAGAGGAGATTAATTCCTAACGAATTATTGAAATTTGAGATGAAATTGTGTCAAATTTTAAAGTCATCTAAATTCATTTATATTTTAGTTCTTTTATTTCCGTGAACACTATACCAGAACCAACATCTTACTGCAAAATTTAAACAGGGAAATGGTACATATATAGTGTTTATCAAGATTTCAGATGTGTTTGAAAACAATTTTTCAAAAATAATAATTTTTTCAAAATCAAAACAGTACAACCGTATTGAAAATTGAAAAAACATTTTCTTGTTTCAATTTTCAAGAACATATTCCAATTACCCACCACGGAAATCAACATGTTTTCACTTTTTCTAGATTTTAATGAAACAGAAAACAAAAATTCAGAAAACATATTTATACACATACATAAAATAAATAAACAGGCAAAAAAAAAAAAAAAAAAAAAAAAACAGAAGAGAAGATAGAAAGCATTTAATNCAAAAAAAAAAAAAAAAAAAAAAAAAAACAGAAGAGAAGATAGAAAGCATTTAATCTTGCCTATCCAAGCGGTTCCTGAGCTTCAACAAGAACTTCTCATTGTCTTCTTCAAGGTGTTTCACCAATCTGTCAACCAGGCTCTTGCTGTCCCTTGCTTCAAGTTTAGTCACATCAACCTCTTGAGCTGTGCTTGCAGTACCGGTACCAGTATCGGTACCAGTACCCTCTGGCTCTGGTGTAACCAGCAAACCTCTCTTCAAACGACTGTATGTTGGAAGCCTCTCAAGTGCTGCCCATTTAAGTGCTTCTTCATCATCCTCACGTGGTTCTGCTTCCCGAAATGATATTGAAGATGATCTCGAGAAACCTGATGCCAGGTTACTGCTCCGCCACAACGATGAACTGTTTACTCTTACTAAACCATTGTTGTTAACACCTTCCATGATCACTAATACCTATAGAAAATATTTTCAAAAACACTTTACTACTTGAAACAAAATTAATAATGCAAAAATAGTGAAGTGTTTCCAATTTCCAATCCTGAAACTCAGGAGAGGAAGAAAAACGTATATGTGTAGTTAATTTTTCTTTGTATTGCACGTTTGTTCTCCTCGTAATTTATAATGACAATTTGGCAAATGGAATTCACTATCATACATAAAAACAATGTGGCAGCTGCCAGGTTACTTCACATCCATCCCCCATAAGTATTCTCACATGTGAAAACAAGTAGGACAATGTGTTTTAAATAGGAATTTTAGGATGTGTTTTAAACTTTAGCTAAACCCTATCTCTTTTTTTTTTTTTTTTTTTTTTTTTTTTTNTGTGTTTTAAACTTTAGCTAAACCCTATCTCTTTTTTTTTTTTTTTTTTTTTTATTCTTTAACCAATTATGAAGTTCAGACGATCATGATGAGTTGACGGATGCTGAACTTCATTCAAGAGACTTATTAAAACTGTAATATATATATATATATATATATATGATTTAATATCTTATCTAAAAGTGTATGTTTTTATATTCATAACCTGCTAAAATTTGAAATAACTCCTGAAATTTGGTTATTTCATCTAATTTTCCAAAATAACTAGTATGTTACAGTAGCTCATTATTATATTGATGTTTTTTTTAGATTGTTTTTGTTGTTTTTCTTAAGGTTGATTCCTACGATATTCCTTTCAAAAAAAATTAAGAAAGAAAGTCAACTATGTTGACTTTAATACATCTAAATAAAATATTAACAATGATGACAGAACTCTTTATCAAACGAGAGAGAAAGTAGACTACATCTCATCAAGAAGTGTAACAAGACTTGTCTGACGCGTATTCAAATACATGAGAAACATGGAAGAAAGGAAAATTAAATTATGTAAATCTTCTCTGTCTCCGAAAAAGATATTAGGTGGCTCTCTACCTTAATTTTATAGTATTAGTTTCAACCCTTGTATCAAAATTATTATTATTATTTTTTTAATATCTCACCAACCACCTACTAGCCATCACTACACCACCACCATCTCTTAACATCATCACCACCGTTCAACATCGAACCACTCCTATCTCCACCATCATTACTTCTATATATATATATATCTAGTACTACACTATTGTATTCAATATTTTATTACTAACAATTACAAGTGTTT
The DNA here is from genome assembly GCA_026212285.1 of Bursera cuneata. Classification (NCBI taxonomy): domain Eukaryota; kingdom Viridiplantae; phylum Streptophyta; class Magnoliopsida; order Sapindales; family Burseraceae; genus Bursera; species Bursera cuneata. The sequence continues at coordinate 19,013 of JANLJB010000277.1, forward strand.
TTAATATGTATAATACATGTTTAATTAGTATTTATTATGTATAATACATGTTTAATATGGATAATATTTTATACAACCAACAATTATATGTTTATAAATATAATAACAAAATATTAATTGTACATCGAATGTCTCCATTATATAACAATAGATAGACTTCTAAAAATAAATATACACTTCATATTCCATGTAAAAGGAGAATTATTCACATTTGAAAAAAGTTTCAACTTACTGCTCAAATTGCGATAAGAAACAAACCCTAACTTGGCATATTCTACCTACACTCAAATGAAAAAGAAATCATCGCATAGTGTGGTAAGTAAACATTCTCTCATCAGTCGAACACACACACACACATATATATAAATTATCAAGATAGGTTAGTTTTGAAATAAATAATATATATGGAATAAGGTTTATACGTATATTTGTCTCTTATATTTGTTCAACTTAAGACATTTTTATTAATACAAACTGTTATTGTGGCTAATCATGAGAATGAGTATCATTGTTGACAATTATGACTCTAAACGAAATTGCCTTGTCGTTAGGGAATTTAAACAAATCCAAAAGTCCAAAAGGCAAATGGTGGCTTAATCTAGAATGTAATAAATTAAACAGAAATAACTTATTAGATATTAATTAATTATACCTTAGATTATCCCCATGGATGTTATGGTCATTATGGATTAGAATATGAGAATTGTAGTTAAATTTTGAACAATCAAAGGTGTATGCTTGGTGTTGTACTAATTTCCAATTTGTTTTTTGCAAAAATGAAAAAAAGAACGAATTATTAATAATGTATAATCTTTTAAAATCAAAATTATAATAATATAAACAATAAAAAGGTTTCTAGTAATATTGAAAATTGATAAAAGAGAAAAATATATTGGCCAAAGAAAGTCATACCATAAAGCACTACAATATTAATGCATTATGATCTAAATTAATTTGACATTTTAATAGAAAGTTGATCCCAACCATTCAATTAATAGATGAGAGAGAGAGAGAGAGAGAGAGAGAGAGAGAGAGAGATTGAATTTGGAGAAAGTAATTACATGAGAGTTGTGTTTAGAGAATGTATTTAGTTGTTTAAGGTGGGAAATGATCAAAAGCCAACGAATAAATGACAATTTAAATGAGGGTTTTTTTTTTTGGCAACATTTTGTCGAAACAATTCATCAAAAACATTTATAACATTTTTAAAATGTAACAATAACAACAGATAATAGATAAACCATAAAAAAGCAGCAAACAACAACTGGCACTTATTATATATTATAATAGTTATTAGAATTCTAATTTTTATAAATATTAGGATAGTAAATGAAACTACTATAACTTCGAAAAGCACTTTTATTATACAATTCGTTTTGTGTACAAGATGTCTAACTATTTAACTAGTTTAAAAGAGTTCAAGAAGCCAGCTTCATTCTGACATTTATTAGCAGCCAAAAGCTGGCACGTTGGATGTTAGCTAGTGGGCTATGATCCCCATGATTTTAAATTAGCTGCCTTAAATTAAATAATTAAAATGGTTTAATTGCTTTGGTCCTATTATCACCACATGCAATAACTTATTTACTTCATAAACATGCTAAACGAAACACACGACATCTCACACAACCATCATCAGTTTTAGCACAAAGACATATTTAAACGATTGACGAAGACTATAATATTGAACGTAAAATTCATATATGAAACGTGAAATCTTGGAACACGTTAAGTAATAGATCAAAAAATAAACATGTAAGTGATTATGAAATATGTTTCTAAATCGGAATAACAATAAAGAGTCATGGTACCTATTAAAAAAAAAAAAAGATTGTATCTACATAAGGGCTTTTTTCTTTTTTAAAACTTCTATCGATAACAATTATAAAAATAACGTCACACGTTAATGTAAAGAAAAATGTTTAAACGTATTCTTTATATATCTGATGATCAGTAAATGTACTTTTCCTCCACTGACAATAGAACTCCTCATCTAAAATTATTATTGGCAAGAAAAAGAAGCAATCTTGAAAGCAGACGGTGTTGCATGCATTGCTGAGTACGATTCCTAATGATCATGGACGACCTGAACGGTGGCCATGGTCCCCATGTGCTGTGTTCGAGTATGTGTTCTCAAGAGAGATGTTTTAAGAATTATTTTTAACTTTGATTAACTGTTTATAAAGTATTAGGTGGATAACGCGCGATATCAATCCGGCAGCCTTTTGAATAGGATTTTACTTTTGTTTATTTCTTTTGCACATATAACAATGATTATGTATCGATTATTGTATAATTAAAAAATATTATATCCGTTTATTTCCATTTCTTTAAGTAAAGCTTTTCGCTAGACTACTCTAATATGATATTAATTATATTTAAAGGGTTGGATTCCGATTCTCCATCTTCATATTCACATATTACATATTTTTTGTACACGAAATTTTATGTAACGTTTTTCGTTTAAGTGATTTGATATTAGGCATTATTTGAAAGATCCTTATCTTTTGTTGGATTTGCAAATGCGAAAATATTTGGTGTCCATGTGTCTCGTAACCATATGCAAAGGTGTAATAGTTGATTTAGCAAGAAAACAATCAAAAAATGAGAAAATGTCACCTATTAACTTGTATTTTACTATAAACAAAAATCTTTCTCTCTCCCCTCTGCCTTCACCACCCACACACACTGCCACCCCCAAGCCGTCGTTTCCTCTATCAGCTCCACCACCCCCATAAGTCATCGTCTCCATCAGCTCAATGACTATCAACAACAACCAAAGTCTCTTTCTCTTCTCTTATTCTCTCCCACGATTCTCGTTCCCTCTTCCTCTCTATTCTCCAAATGATTTCTACGTTTTGATCGGAGAATTTGCGATGATGGAAATGGAGGTGAAGGGGCTTGCTACAACTGTGGGCAAACTGGCATTTGGCTATCATCAAGGTGGCGGTGGGGTTATGGTGGTGGTGGAAGAAGAGGGAGAGTGG
>JANLJB010000278.1:0-18246 GCA_026212285.1 Bursera cuneata
CTTTCCGTTTGAGGCCAAAATTCCCTCATCAAATCATCATCGTGCTAATGTTAACTTTACAAACAATCATACCCATAAACATCATTTGGACCATTATCAAACTTCATCATCCGCATAATCATTACCAAATGATCCAAAATTATAGAAAAGCTCAACCAATGAAAAAATTTATTTCCGCGTTTTTGCCTCCACCTACCTATTTAAGCACTTGAGTCAATAAATTCTCACCCCATTTCTTCCATTTTCTAGCCAACCCAATTGGAAGCAGAAAACTTAAAAATACTGCATAATCAAATGCTCAAATAATCAATTTTTGTTTCTTTTTTTTTAGAAACAGATGTGTTCGGGCCCAATTTTCCCTATAAGCAACGACATAAAAATAAATATATGAAACAACATAATCCCTAACAATTAAATTTCAAACCCACCTCTATCTTTTTTCAATTTCGAAAATTTTTTCCTAAACGAAGCTTCAATACGCAAATCCAAACAGCCACCCATTAAATACGGGTTTTGATTATGGAAACGACAAACCTCTCCCTTTTGCTTTTTCTGCTTCGACTGCCTCCACAATGGATTACCTAACCACCACATAGGCTCGTGGGTCACGATGGTTAAGGTCTCACCATTCATCACTGTACGGGCTCAACAAATGGTTATTACTAATACCATGAAAAGTTGGATTAATGGCATGTGATTAGGGAAAGTCAAAGTAGGGAACGAAGGAATGAAACCCATCTCAACTTCAGTTGTGTTCTGGATCAAACGATGGATTTTTTACTAATAAGATAGAGAAAGAGGAGATCGAGAGGTGTTTGCGAGAAGGGAAAATTATGAAAAATTGTCAACTTAGGGGTTTAAAAGTCAAAATTTAAAAATCCATAAATTTTTTAGTCAAATTTTTAGACTTTGAACAGTGGGTTGTGGATCTTGGATCATGGTCTAACTTAAACCGTGGATGGTAACCCACTGTCTTGAATTTGACTAAAAAACTTATAGATTTTTAAACTAACTATTACTTTTTTAATCCCTAAATTAACTATTTTTTATAATTTCTCTAGTGAGATTGTGTGAGTTGAAAAGAAAGTAATATACAGGAGAAAGTTTCCTTTTTTTTCTCTTTTTTTTACTAAAATATTTATTATATTATAATTTTATTTGAAATACTTACATTTAATTACAATAATATTATTATTAGAGTCTTTAAAGGTTATCAAAGTAATTTTTATGTTAGGACATCCATTTTAACTAAATTCATTTAATTGTCGGATCATTTGAAGCTATTTCTAAAAATTGGGGGTTATTAATATTTTTGACAAACCTCATAGTCAATAGAAATTAACCGTTTAATAAGTATCTTTTTTTATTTAGTAATAATAGATTTGATAAAAGATAGTTATAAAAGTAACAATACAAACATCAACTTTAATAGTGGCAATCAGTGTAGGTTTGAGTGCAAAGTTTTGTTAAAAGCCTAAGTAAGAGATATAATTTTTGGTGTATTCAAGGTGGATCCATTTTGATCTTTCCAAAGATATCCTAAGGAGAAGTATTTTCTATCAATATGGAAGAATAATTGCTTTTGCATCCTTTAAAAAGATATTATATGTATATAGTAATTATTCTATTTTGGCTAGACATCTATTACATGGGCTTTTATGGTCAAACAACGTTTCATTTTCTAATTTAAGAATTTTATGTTAATGTCTATAAAAGGAGTAATTGCTTGGTATATTTGTTAATTAGTTTAGAATGATTGATTGTCATTTAATTCCTTTTCTTAATATACACATATTGATTAAGATGTTTTCTCTCGTAACCCTTAGGAGCTTATATATACATCTTGACTTGACTCTTAATATCATTTCATATACAAAATTCAATAGTCTTGAAGATCTCTGAAGCAGTAAACCTTGTTAATTCTTTTTCTCAAGTGGGAATTAATGGAAGGCTCAATGATGATGAAGTTGCTTTTGAAGTTCTTATTGATGGTGCTCTTAGTATTTGCCATTTTCATTGATAAGACTCAAGGAGATGTTTCTTTTTGTTGTAGACATGATCCTGAATGCTGTGGCACTGATATAGGTGGTCGTAAAGTGATGAAACCCTAGCTTATGATGTTTTCATTGTTCCTTTTGTTTTCTCCACAAGATGCGTCTCTATAGATGTTTGGATCGACAATACTAAATAATGGTGGTCATATACATCTCCATTTACTTCTTTAATATATATTTGTAATAAGTGGCGTCTAGAAATTCTTGACCCAAATTTTCCAGTTCCTCTCTTTTTACATTCACTTTCACGTTGATCAAATTATTATATTGAGATTGATGTATTATGATCTTTTAACTGAAAATAGTATCTTCAAACTTATATGGCAATTTCTAAAGGGAGACTAGTAAATATTCGTCCATAGTTGATTGTAAACCAACATTATACTTCTTTTTCTACAATTTTATACTTCAGTGAACCTAAAATTTCTAGACTGATTTCGACATTCTTGAGGGTAAATATTGCATATTTATTTCAAGACCTTTCTTTCAATTCAAAGAATATAGCTAAAAAAGATAACTCTCAATCTTTTTATAAGACAATAACTCTCTTAAGCATATATGGTGAATAAAAACACGAACCAAGCTTTTCTAATAGAGATGACAATAGTTGAACAAAACAACTTAGCAAACAATAAGATCACTCAATCAACTTCATTTGGTAGGATCATCCATTAACTCTTTAAATCAACTTTTTTCGATCTTCAATCAACTCTTGAGTAAATGATAATCTCTTTATCTTCTTGGCAAAGGTGTTAACGATGGTTGCAATGACAGATAAAAATTTAGTAAAATGATTAGAAACGAAATGTGATCGTTGAAGATAAGGTTAGTGTTTGTCGTTAGAATATTATGACATTCTACAGTTGAAACTCGTTCAATCACAACCGAAGTGTCTCAATGTCATAAAATCTAAACTTTATATGATACACTCAGATAAAATGATTTATCTGACTTATCTTATAAATCAAATGACCTTAAAAATAACAACAAAAATGAGTTTTCATGATAGGATTACTATGACATAATTTTTTTTTTTTTTGGCCGTAAAAAATAGCAAGTACAAAATATTTGATAATGAAAGTATATATTTGTACTTATAGAAATAGATATTATAACAGAACTTTATTATATGCCATGGAAGAGGTGAATTAATCTTCTTATTTTAGCAACAAAAGAAAAATAATGGCAGAACTATAAGAATCCCTAAATATACTTTAAACACCCCATCACTCAAAGTATCCCCAATCAAAATTTAAAAAGTTGAAACTTACTCTACAGACCCATCTAAATGTCAAACATATCCCTATTAGATTTAATAAATTAAATATTACTATTTGATCAAAAAAATAGCTTTGGTTGTTTAATTGAAGTCTGAAACCGTGCCTTGATTAGTGTACTAAAACACAAATTCTGTATTTGATTGTTAATATGGTAACGAAACCTAAAGATTAGGAATATTTATTGTATTTTACTAGAATTTATTATGCACTTAATAATAATTTAATAATTAAATTTCTAATTATAAGAGGAGGTTCAGAGTATATTTTATAGTTCATATAACTTTATCCAAAAAATTAATGTTCTGAAAATAATTATAAAGGCATAAATTTCTTTGCAATAATCAATCAATTTAAAACGTCAATTAGCTAAAGCCATTAAAACTCCCTCATCCCTTGATTGACTGTTTATACAAATCTTAGTAAAGCATCTTGGACCTCGTCAAAGTCAGGTTTCTCTTCTCACACAACTCATTTTCTTTGGTTGTCCAGTAAAAGCAACAAAGTCACACGATCTTGATCTTTGGATTAATCACTATTGGTTACATTCATAGCTCTACCTTTTTTTCTTTTGGTGTTGACACTTTCAAATTGTATAACTAAAACCATTACATTCCTATCATGCTCTTCTAAAATTGTGAGGATTATTTTGATCACCAAAAGAACTAGCTAGCACTCTTCTTTTTAGCCTATTTTTTTGAATCATTTCTTAAGATACTTAACATAATCTCTTGCAAGATTAGCTATTCTCTTTTCCCTCTTCTTTGATTCTCACACACCTACAACCTTTAAGCACTTCTTCCTCTCCTCTCGAAGCACTGACGCAAAGCCACCCAGCTTCACCCTCAATTTGTTTCTGATTTGCTACTTTGCTACGTTGAATTAATATGACATTTGTGTTGTGCAAATTTAAACTCCTAGCATACAGTTATCAATCATTACATAGTTTAGAATGTTATATGATGTTTGCCAAGACAATCAATCATTGCATAGTTTTCACATTTCATATTTGAGAACTTACGATTTGTTTGTTAATCACTAACTTTAATTAAGAGTTATTATCAATCATCATCCATATTTTTTACTTAAATTTCACTTATATGAAACTTTTACCCTTTTTCTTTTCCATCGTTCCAAAGTTTTTTCAAAAATTCTCTTCTTAGGTCCTTCAGTTATATTTTTTGTCATTTAACAGTAGATGAAAGGGAAAATTGGTATTTCTTAACTGTCTTCTTATAATACCTCTATTTGTCTTCTTATATTTCTTAATATTAAAAAATTACGAACCACCCTGTAGTTAGATATTATTACATGTCCCTCAATAAGTTTCATGAATTCTCACAAAACCTCATACTGATGTAGGAGAAGTTTCTACCAATCATGGGAGCTAATCGATTCTTTAGTAATCTCAGAAGTGATAAGTGTTATTTAGCATGAATGTAAACTTAAAATTTCAATCGAAAATAAATTAGCAAGAGGTTTTGTGATAATTAAGATGAAACTTGAGGGGTGATGCTGTAATAATGCCTAACCACAAGGGGGGTCTAATTTTTTATAAATAATTATGTTATGAAATATTAATAATTTAATAAAAATAAAATATGAATAAATATATAAATATAAAAATAAATAAAAACCATCCAAATATAATTTTTGCAAAAATAATATTATCAATAAAATATTATATAATAAGAAAAAAAATTATTCACCATTTCTAAATATGAATAAAAGACCATTTATATATTACAACTCTCAGTTGAAATGTTGGCATTTATTCCAATGGTAATTCGGTCATTTGACTCAGTTTTATCCTTTAAAAATTAGTCTCTTTTCATACTTGTTAGTAGGGGTAAAATAATAAAGTTGTTAGAATATGAAGGTTAACAAATGTTAACTAATAGAAAATGTAACTGAATGACTTGAAAATAGATTTTTCGAAAATTTAGGGATGATGAAAAAGAAAAATGACAAAAGTCTCATATGAGTTAAATTTAAGCAAAAGGTAGGGGTGGTGATTAATAATTACTCCTTTAATTAATGGAACAAAACTGGAAAATCATAATTCTTTAAATAAAACTGGCAGAACATTACTCTTGCTTTATCTTTTATTTTTTTATTTGACTTTTGCCTCAAATGAATGAATAATTTGATAAATAGTTCATTATTAAGTCTTTAACAAGACTTATTAAATTACAAGCGAAGAAATTTATGATATAATTAATACTCCGTTCTCATGCCCGAAATTAAACTTTTTCTTTTCCCAACAATTTTAAAAAGCATTCTGATTACGTACTTTAACATTATAATTAAGAAATGGTATTTAACTAATTATTGTGATTTTTTTTATTATTATTTATTTGCTATGTTGCTTTGTTGAGTTGATATGATGCTTCTGTTATGTGTTGATGCATTTTATTTTGTACTTAACTAGTTATTACTTACGATTACAAATATGTTTGTAACTTTATGTTCCCAATACCGTTTTTTGCTTATTTTTCCATGTATTATTACTTGAATGGATTTGTTTCTAAAGTAATTTTTTCTTCGGTAGTATTCTTTGAAACTTATGAATTGTTAAATTCAGATATTACTTTTGAACTTTGAAGTTTTAGGATTAGCTCATAGGATGAAAGATTATAGGTTAAGTTAAACTTTGAGCTATATGTAATAGTTTATAACTTCTTATGATTTGTATTGAAAGATTTTATTCATTGGCATAATATATGTGGAAATGTTATTCATCAAATTGAAGTATTTCGAAATTTCATTGTCAATATAAGCTAAATTTCAAAGAATTATTTTCATATAGTCAGCAAAAGTCACAATGGGTTGAGGCTCAAATCGAAGTAGATTTAACTGCTCCAAACTGATAAAATATGGTGCGGTTTGGGGGAGTGTGTGGTGCAATTTCTTTTGGGATTAAGCCAGACTGAACGAACCGATCGGTTTCTTTCAGATATAAAAGCTATACCTTTCTCATTTTGCGAGGATTCAGGTTCATTTCATGCGTTTTAACAAGCCAAAAAGCTCATCCACTCTCATCTTTTTTCTATGTTTGGTTTATTTAAATTTAATGGTAGTTACTTCGGCCTGAAATTTCTCTTCTAGGGATCTTAAAATTTTCCCAACAAGCCTTGCATTAGAGTACTTCACCAAGTAGAAAAAATGAATTTACAATTTCATAACATTTTGCATGAATTCTGCAATAGTTTCATCTTCTTGCATTGTTAAATTCTCAAATTGAGTCATTGTTTGTCATTTATGGTTTCAAGAATATGCCAAGCTTCTTTTGCTGATGTACAAGTTGAAATGAAACTAAATTGATTAGCATTAGTAACATATAAGGTAAGATTGATACCTTTAGAGCTTCATTTTGCTGGATTATACTCTTTTGTAGTCCATTAACATGATGACTTCTTAAGCTCCAAGAACATTTTACTCATTTTGGAGGCATCCAACCACATTCAATGGAGGTCAAGATTCTTTCATCAATGGCCAAGATGAAAAAAGCTTTCATTTTGGCTTTCCAATATGGATAGTTAACTTTCCCAAAAATCTCACTAAGTAAATTAGTATACTACTTTGATACCAATGATTAGTTCTGATAGTGCGAACCAATCAACCATAAGAAGGAAATATAAAACATCATCCATCAGCTCTTTAAATCAAATTTCTTCAATCTTTATTTAACTCTTGGCTTATCTTATAAATCACATGGATTGATCTTAGTAATCTCGCTTCAACTTTCATCATCAGCTTGTTTGATATCTAGTTCTGTTTTATTCATTCTTTCTTCAAGTTTCTCTTTCATACTTTCCAAAAACCCTAGAAGCTCGCTTAGGCGCAGTTTCTTGAAGGATGATTAAAGAAAACAACGTTTAAATCAAAACATCTTCTGTTGAAATAAATTAAAGATAAAAAAGTTACACTCTGTGTTCTTATTCACAAAAAGGAGAAGGGACCACTTCAATGAATATGCCCTTAAACTCCTTTTCTATCTAAAAGAATCCTACCCAAAATTAAAGCTCAAAATTGGAATGCCAAATGTTGCTCATCTTTAAAAGCATGCAACTCAGTGTTGGCTCTGCCAACTCAAATTATTAGGTTCCAGGAGAATAAAAGAGATCCCAATGGAATACCGGTTAAGCATTTTCCTTTGCAATCTTCTCTGCCTTGGCAATGACTTCTTCAATTCCTCCCACCATGTAAAATGACTGCTCAGGAAGTTCATCATACTTCCCATCCAAGACTCCCTGCCAAAATGATAGCACCATTTCACAAACATGAGACCCAAAAATTAAAAAAATATATATATATATATATTTGTAAAAGGTAATATCGAGTTAATTCTGCTTAAGTTGTGTGGTTAAAAATCATCAGAATCATACAGAGGAAGTTGAAGTGAGAATTGATTACTTAGTATTTCAAAATTTCAATTGAGAGTTTGATTAGGATTAATCATGCAGAAGCAAGAAATCAATGTTTTAAACATAGTGAGCAAATAGTCAGAGTGCCAGAATAACCCACCTTCCAATTAGATAAGAAAATTAAAGATGATAACCGACCAAAAAGAGAAACACACATGCAGACAAAATATTAATGACCTGGAAACTGGAAACGCTCTCTTGTAGTTCAACATATTTTCCTGGGGCTCCGGTGAAGACTTCAGCAACGTGGAAAGGCTGGCTCAAAAACCGCTGAATTTTCCGAGCCCGAGAAACCGTTAACTTGTCATCTTCACTAAGCTCATCCATTCCCAAAATGGCAATGATATCTTGCAAATTCTTATAGTTTTGCAAGACTTTCTGGACACCACGAGTTGTATTGTAGTGTTCATCTCCCAAAATACGAGGAGAAAGCATGCGTGATGTAGAATCCAAGGGATCAACAGCAGGATAGATACCAAGCTCAGAAATCTGTTAACGAAAAATTAGGTTTATTATGAAGGCAACCATATGAAAGACATAATTTCTTTACTTTAGCGTAACAGATGTATAAGGGAACAATGTACCTGTCGGGACAGCACTGTTGTAGCATCAAGATGGGCAAAAGTAGTAGCAGGAGCTGGATCTGTCAAGTCATCAGCAGGCACATAAATAGCTTGAACTGATGTAATGGAACCCTTCGTGGTAGTGGTAATGCGCTCCTGAAGGGCTCCAAGATCTGTAGCTAAGGTAGGTTGGTAACCGACAGCGGAGGGGATACGACCAAGCAAAGCAGAAACTTCTGAGTTAGCCTGCAAATGTGGATGAATAAAAAGATCAGCTTGATTATCACGTTAGAAGAGCAATAAGGGTATAGTGCCCTCCACTATTTATTTATTAATTTTTTTCAAAGCAAGGAAAAGTTTACTTGGGTGAAACGGAAAATGTTGTCTATAAAAAGAAGCACATCCTGTCCTTCAGCATCACGAAAATGCTCAGCCACAGTCAGCCCAGTAAGTCCAACACGAGCACGAGAACCTGGAGGCTCATTCATTTGACCATATACAAGGGCACACTTGCTTTCAGCCTGATACTCAAGATAATATGTTAGAGAAAGATACTGCACGAGCGCCAAAAACATGTACCAGAAAAAATAAAACAAGAAACACACCATTCACACACCCCAACAAACCCCCAATTCCAAATAAATAAATGAATAAAAAGTGAAACTATCAAAAACCCTGAAAAGAATAAATAAAACAGATCATACAAATAGCAGAAAGCTAACCTGCTTGTCTCCAAGCTTAATGACACCACTTTCGATCATTTCCCTGTACAAGTCATTACCCTCTCGAGTGCGTTCTCCCACACCAGCAAACACTGAAAAACCACCTGGAAGAAACAAACAAAAAATTTGATAAAATACGCTGCAGATTACATTTTGCAAAATAGGAATTAATTTTATGATGCAATTATTCTTATAATTATAATTTTGGGACAGTAAATTCTATGTTGCAATTGAATCAACCAACCGTGAGCCTTGGCAACGTTGTTAATAAGTTCCATGATAAGCACTGTCTTTCCTACACCAGCACCACCAAAGAGTCCAATCTTGCCTCCTCGTTGGTACGGTGCAAGAAGATCGACAACCTGACGAGAATCACAACCAAAATGTAACAGTTCAAACAGGCTACGATTATAAAAATATTAGGAGACAAAACACAACCGAGTACATGGATATAAAATCCTGTGACATCCCTCAGAACAAAATTTAACTCCAACAAGCAGTCTGTCAATCCATAATCTATTAACTTCTGAGAGTCCTATAACAATCCTTTCCAAACAATAACCAGTAACAAAAATATTTTCAAAGTTCAGGACACCAACGTTACATTTTACCCAAAAAAAAAAAAAAAACTATGTCAACATAATCATTGGCTATGTTAAGTAATATACCAGTTATTGCAACATCTACTTCGAACCACACAGATCTTGTATCATCTTCAAATAGCAAGTAATGGACCAATAAAATTGAAATACGAAAGAACCCAGTTGCGAGCCAGTGGAACGATGGGAATTGTGACACATCTTACAATGGTTTTTCTTTTTTTTTTTTTTTTGGCCCACTTGATAAAAACTGCCCTTTTTACCCAAAATTTCAGGGGTAAATACATAGATGATTAGGGATGACAAAAATATGGGTTGGGAAGTTAATACAACCCATCAAAAACATAACCTGGCCCATACCCAACTCATAACCCGTTTACTATTTATTTTGAAATTTAAATATACTTAGTTACATAAAATTAAAATTTTAAAATTATATATTAAATTTGATTTATAATTAAAAAATTATATTTTTTAATCTAATTTAACTTTAAACCAATTTTGTCTCGTAACTCAAAATTTTCATGAAAAAAAGATAATTTTTCAATTAAGATTCAACTGAATTTCATCAATTTATGCTATTATTTAATGTCATAAACATGGAATTCCTTGTTTTTACTTGGCTTGCCTATATTATCGATGATTTATGTATTTCAATTTAAAATTTTAACTTAATTTGTTTTAAATATTAATAAAATTTTGAGTAACAAAGAATATAATATTTTATGTTAAAAATTATTTAAATCATCATTCAGAAAAGAGTAAATTAATTATACAACCACTGTATCCAACATAAATCATACAATATAATATGGTATAGTATCAATGGGTGAGTAAAAATGATAAATTCATCTAGTATATTGTGCTAGGTTATATAGATAAAGTTGTATATGTAATTATTTGTTCAACTTAAAAAAAAAAAAAAAAGATAATAACTAAAAAATATTTTTTGATATTAAAAAATAAATTGTACCAAAAAACTGACACTACATCCTATCTAATAACTTTTATTTGATCAAAGATTTTAATAGGATATAAATTTAAATTTTAGAAAAAAAAATACATACAAATTAATTGTCTATTTTAAATGGTATTGTTATTTATTCTTGCATATAATTTATTTGTTATATTTTCTAATATATTAATTTTTGTTTGAGATTAGGTCAAAACACAAGGGTACTATTTGATACAATTTCTTAAATTAAAAAGCAAGTTTACCATTTTCATCAACTAAACCTCTAAGGTTTGCTTTTTTTAATCAACTGTTAATTTTAACCCCAAAAAATACATATTTACCCCTACTAAAATTTATTTCCTTAATTTTAACNACAAAAAAAGAATAAATAAAAAATAAACAAATTATACTATCATAATAAATAAATTTCTATTTTTTTATTTTTTTAAATTAAGAAAAAAAATTTAAGTATGGGTAAATATGTATTTTTTTGTGTTAAAATTAACAGGGGTTTAGTTGATGAAAATGATAAATTTATTTTCTGCTTAAAATTATATTAAAATTAAGGGTACTATTTGATATTAACCCTTTAAAAAATCTTAGGTCGATGGGCTATACCATGGGCAAGTTTAACCCAATCCAACCCGACTTAATCGACAATTTAACCCATTGACTAACCTGTTATTGAGCATCATATTATGGGTTGAGTTTAATCTAACCTATGTGGGTTGGAATCCACGGGAACCTAACCCGTGGATTCCTGTTGCCATACCTAGATGATCCACCCTCCCTTCCATATTTCCATAGTAAAAATGGACTCATGAAAATTAAGCAGGTATACCTTTATTCCAGTAACAAGAATCTGTTGCTCTGTTGCCTGCTCAACAAACGGAGGAGCTTCTCTATGAATTGGCAGAANAGTGTTCAGTTTCTGATATAAAACAAAGCAAAAGACCAGTTATAACACTTGTTGTAAACCAGAAAATTGAAAATACAATCATCATAAATAGAAAAGGCTCAAAATGGCTTCTGCATTCTTACTTATTTCTCCTCTATCATCGATTGGCTCCCCAATCACATTGATGATACGGCCGAGGGTACCCCTGCCGACTGGCACCTAAATCAAACACATGATATCAAAATGTATGAGTGCCAGAGCATAAAAAATAAAATAAAAAATAAAACACAACACACACACATGAGCATTATCCCATGATGACGTGTCTTGAAAATAAGAAGAGATAATCAAATATATAATTTTTTTAATTATCTAATTAATTAGTTGATCGATAGTCAAATATATAAAATTTTTAATTATCTAATTAATTAGTTAATCCGTTGGCTCGTAAAAGCCCTTACAAACTAAGGGTTTATTGTATGTTGGACTCTTATGGACCAAACCTTACCCATCGATTAGATGATAAAAAAATAAAATTTATTTTTATTTAAACACGTTTGAATTTGATTATTTTTATAATTAAATCAGATATATTTTACTTTGTTTTTATTTTGAAATACGAAGGATAAAAACGATAAAACTACTTTCAGAAGAAAACTCCTAATTTTCCGGAAACATTGTTTTACTCGCGAGTAATCAGAAGTGCGTTTACTCAGAAGCACACAAAAGCGATTTATACAAAAGCATCGCAAAAAACCTATTACCGTCAATACTTGATCCGAAATCTCAGCTTTTGCTTCAGAAAATTAAAAAATATATTTTTGACTCAAAAGACTTAATCAGTTAATCCTATCCAATTAGCAAGCACTTTTGATATTAGCAATCGTGCTTTCAAATAGTCAAAAGCANGTTTTAGATAAACTTGGACTGTTTGACACTTTAAAAATAAAAATTAAAGAAACTCTTTTAATTATTTTCTGAAAAAGCGCTTTTAGTGCTTTCGTCAAGAAAGATGGTGGATACCACCCAAACGCACGCTAAGCATATGAATAACGAAGTGAAAGAGCCCGTCACAAAAGCTTTCATCTTTGATACGCTTTTGCTTGGTATAACATGCAATCAATCGATCAATCAAATCGGATAAAGAAACAAATGCAATGCAATAATAGAACAGCACAGAGAGAGCGTTACAGTGATGGGAGAACCGGTGTTGAGAACGCGCTGTCCTCGGACGACCCCTTCGGTTCCGTCCATGGCAATGGTCCTAACAATTTTTCNCACCCAAATGCTGAGCCACTTCCAGCACCAATCGAATCGAATTATCTAGGACCTCCAAAGCTGTCATGATCGGAGGCAATCCCTCCTCGAACCTCACATCAACCACAGCACCAATCACCTGACACACCTGCCCTACCGCGCCTTTTCCGGTGTGCTCATCGGTGATTTTACCTTTGGTTGATGCTGGAGTGGAGGAGGAGGAGGAGGAGGAGGAGGAGGAGGAGGAGGAGGGGGCGGCCGCTGCCGCCGAGGTGGAGAAATGAGTGGCGCGTGACAGGAGGGAAGAGAGGGGGCGCGTGAGAGGGGATCGATAGTGGGAGAGGTGGGGCCTGGTGGAGCGACGGATTGATGTACGGAGGAGAGAGAAAAGAAGCTTCCGAGACGACATCGTTTCGCGCTGGTTTTTACTTTACGCCTTACGAGGCTCCTCTAACTGAGGAGAGGAGGGAGAGTGAGTGGTGGTGATGTAACAAATTGGTAACAGCAGTTATTTGGGAGAATGAAGAGTGAAGAGTGAAGAGAGTGGGTGAAATTATAGCGGATTTTCACCGCTTTGTTTACTATAATTTTGGAGGCCGTTTTGAATTCCNACATTATGGGTCATGACTCGTGATGGGGTAGAAAATTCGGATATAGATCTATCCGACCCGAAAAGAATCACAACACGCACCTCCCCCTCTCCTGATGCCTTATCCAAAAGAATACTATTCGACTTTGCAAAGCTTTTATTCAAAATTATATGATCGGATAAATAAATATTAATAATAAATTTTATTAATTAAAAGAGTAACATTATATTCATAAAAAGTAATGATATTTTTAAAAAAAATTATTTTGAATTTTTATTTTGATAGAATTGGTATGAATCATTTGTATTCGGTATCGTTATGGGTAAGAAAGATCTGTAAAATTCTAGTAATTCTTTTCTGAGTCATTATTAATGGAAGGCCCAATGATGATGAGATTTTTATTGAAATGAGATNTAAAATTAAATTAATTTAAAATTCGAAGTCAAAAATTCAAATCACATAATCTTTCTTTATGAGGTCGAATCTTGATTAAATATTATCTTAGATATAAAAATTGCTTAAATATAGGTATATAAGAAATAGGTGTGATCAGGTAATTTGTAAGTGTTATCCCTTTATCTTAACACTTAATTACGCTTGATTAGATTCATATCTTATTTGAGTCTGCCATGAATTGAATGTTGTGAAAATTGCAATTTTTATTTTAAAATTTCAATATTGAATTGTTTCTCTTTCTCTATTTTCTTAAAATAAAATTTTATTTTTATAACTATTCTATAATATTTCGTCATCATTTAATTGAATAGACTCTCCAAATCAATAAATGAGAATGATTCATGCCATTCGAATAGTTTGTGTTTTGGAGACTCAGGAGCACTCAGATGCCTGGTGGAGGAATTGGGAGATGTTGCATTGTTTTACTCCAGGGAGATGGGGCTATCGAGAAAGCGACGCAATGGAAGCTCCAAATTTCTCCCACTAACACGGTTAAAAAATCACAAAACAATTGAACTCAAAAGGCTAGAGAAATTCAATCATCCACAACTCACAACAATTTATCATAGGGAAAAACTCTTAAATGAGAAGAGTAAGAAAAAACCCACAAGGCAACATGCTCTAATCACTTCCACTATACCAAAGAGTTCTCTCTAGATACAACTAGAGGTATACATTATCACTGTTTCAACAACTATCCTAAAAAACAAAGTCTTGAAAACAACAAAAGAAGAACAGGTGAAAGAGATTTCACTCAAATCAACAGTCCTGATTTTGTTCAAATCGGACCAATCTAGAGGCTTCGGCTTTAAATCTCCACTGTTTAGATTGAAAAAATTTGAGTCTAGAACCTGATATCTAAAAATCAGCTTGATCCAACAATATAATCTCTTTAGATCAAGATTTAATTAAAACTATATAGTGACAGAAATTCTACGTGAATTTGTGCTTCTTCTTTTTGTGTTTTTCAGTAACTCTCTTGCTATTTTACCTTCACACAATGAGAAATAAGGCAGTCCATTTGGAGCTCTAAATTGAGCAAAAAATAATAATAATTAGTCCACAAGAGTTGGGCCACTCCAAAAGGAGGGATACCCAACAAACTCCCTTGACCGACTAGTTAGAAGGCATTACCAATTCGGCAACCATGCAACAAACTCAAACTTTCTCTTTGGCAATACCTTTGTCAATATATCCAAACCATTATTATCGGTGTGAATTTCTCAAGTTCCAACAACTTGGCTTCCAATGTGTCACGTATCCAATGATAGCAGACATCAATATGTGTTCGACCTAGAATGAAAAAAAGAATTTTTCGCGATATGAATGGTGCTTTGATTATCACAAAATAAAATATACCTTGCTTATTTCAACGCAAGCTCTATTGTGAAATTTCGCAATGATAACAAATCTTTTATTGCCTTAACGACGGATTTATGAAATAAAAAAGGAAAAAAAAAATGA
This sequence comes from Bursera cuneata, assembly GCA_026212285.1. Lineage (NCBI taxonomy): Eukaryota > Viridiplantae > Streptophyta > Magnoliopsida > Sapindales > Burseraceae > Bursera > Bursera cuneata. The sequence goes on from JANLJB010000278.1 coordinate 15,263, forward strand.
GAATATATTGAAAGGTACACATCATCTCCGAACAAAACTATAAAAGGAGCCACGCTAGATAGCTAAGGGGGACAGACCATCTCTAGATGAACAATGTCAGTATTATTGGTTTTTTATCCTCTCCAAAAGGATATAACTTCGAGTTATATCAAAACTAGGAAAAAATCTACATATAGGCAATTAATCATGTTACCATAGATCCTTAGTCCCAGTCCTGTGGGTAAGAACCACTCTTTCCTCTCCTTAAACTCGCTAAAGTCGTGAATGGTTGATTCATTCATTATATTGGTCAACAAACAAGATCTTCCTGACCTATTTCAATATTATTAAATAACTTGAGACGGAAAATCATTCAACCGTTTCACCCCGCTAGCTGAACCTCTCACTGACTTAATCGTAGGAGGATTATTACTAGTGAAACACCCAGTGACCTCCTGACCATGTTTTCTCTATGCAGAGCTTCACTAGTTAGTAAAGACAAGAAGGTCAACTATTGTTTATAAAATAATAGTGCTTATACTTTAGTTCTTTTGTTTGAGTTTATTTAAGTAGAATTCATAGAACTAGATCTTATTTGAGTTAGAGTTTTTACTTTGATATGTTTGGCTTGATAAATTTACAAGTACATTTTAATATTAAATTACCAAAAAGAATTTTGTTAGAAAAGGTGAACAAGGTAAAAATTCAAAATAAAATAGTATTTTTNAATAATTGAAAACTTAAAAAAAAATATTGAAAAAGCCTTAAATTTGATATTCTCCTGTAAGACATAAAAGAGACTGTTAATCACATTTATAAATACTTTTTAATTGGCAACCAAATGATACAAAAAAATTTTTAAAAGGCTTTTGGCATAAAAAAACACATTTGATGAGTCTAAGATAAAGGGATAAAATTAATTTACCAATTTCAAAGATGGTATGGGGTTCCATCATGGGTCCACTCATGTCTATGACAACGGAAAATTTGATATTATCCTTAGATAAATTTTGAAAAAATATTTAATCCCGAATTTTTGTTAAACTAGCACTTATCTCCCAAAATCTAACACTTATCTTTCAGAATTTTGGGGGTTAAGTGTTAATTTTTAAAAAAATAATATTAAATTTTTAGAGATAAATGTTAGTTTAGTAAAAGTATAGAGTTAAGTATTTTCTTAAAATTTATCTGGGGATCAGAAAATTGCCCCTATGGCAACTCGTCTTTACCTAAACAAATTAATCTTATTCATGGGTTGCCCATGGTAATGGCAACTCATCTTCCTAATCAAAAAAATAATTTTAAAATCTTAAATCATCTAAATTCTCATTAAAACGTGTTATCAAATTGAACATATAAAAAGGTTATTCAAGAAATACATGTAAAAATTATTAGTTTTATTTTTTTAGACTAAAAAAATAACTTAAAAAGCTTATTTTCAGAACTTAAAAAAGTAAAAATAAATAAATANTATATATCATTTAAATATTTATATTAAGAATGATCCGATTTCACTTCGATTTAGTTCGATCATACTACTTTTTTAAACGAATAACCCGTAGTTGATAAAATCTGAAAAGTTGGATTTTTGCCTATCAAGTTTAGAACCTTGGGGGTGGTCTGAGATATACCGTAGGGTAGATAATGGAAATTTTCAATTTACCCATACAGAGAAGTTAGTTTAAAAAAAAAAAAAAAAAAAAATCATAGCGGAAGAACCTAATCCACAAACGAAAGAGTGAACAAANTATACCGTAGGGTAGATAATGGAAATTTTCAATTTACCCATACAGAGAAGTTAGTTTAAAAAAAAAAAAAAAAAAAATCATAGCGGAAGAACCTAATCCACAAACGAAAGAGTGAACAAATGCAGAAGCAGGAGCAAGAAAGGGTGGATGGATGGCTACGTGTCTAAGTCAACATTGAAGACAATAGAACCCAGAAGCCATGAGCTCTCAAGCAGCATCCGCGGCCGCCTTGGCCTTCAACTGGGTAGCTCTGAGTTCATCTCAAATGCACTCCAAGCCGCCTCTCAGAACTAACATAGCATATGCTCCTTCTTTGAGGGCTACCAGCGTTGATCACCTCAAGTTGCTTAGTGTAAAGATCAGAGCTACACTGGATGAGCAAGGCCAAGTTGCATCCTCCCCAGTTCTTGTTGAAGAAGAGCAACCCAACAGAGTATGCATTTCTTTTCTTGTCTTTGGAATTNTATTCATGTCCTTTGCAGTTTGTGACTGATCATACCAAAAAAAAAAAAAAAAAAAGAGAACACCAGTGTTAATTTATACAAGCTTTCATGGGTTGATTAACTTTTATTATTTATTCAGTTCATGTAATGTCTAGGAGATTGTCATTATTATTATTATTATTATTACTATTATTATTTGGTTTGATGTGGTTTAGGAAATAGAAGAGAGCGTGAAAGTTCTGAAAAGAGCTGCAAAAACAAGAAAGGTTGCAGTAGAGGAGGTTCTGTCCGCCCTATCAGTTCTTGAAAAGGCTAAACTTGATCCCTCTACGTTCTTGGAGACTCTGGGTGGATCAGAATCCCCTGGCAGAACCTGGATGCTTATTTTCACAGCCGAGGTTCATAAACTTGCATCGTTTCTCTCATGTGTTTATGTTTACTTTCTTTTTTTTTTAATTATTTTAGAATTCTTGTAGTTACCATTGTTTCTCTCTTTTTAAAATTTCAGAAGCAATTGAAGGGTGGTCGCTACTTTCCTCTTACAGCGGTTCAGAGGTTTGATGCTGCTGTAAGCATCTCTTGTCCTTTTTCACTGATGCACATTCAAGATTTTAGCTTTGATAATAAGAAAATGTAAACTGAATTTCATGGCATCTGCTGTTTATTTCTTTCTGGAATCTGAGGGGACATTGCTTGGAATTAATAGTTTGAGTTTGCATACATAAAAAGTTGAAAATTTGAGGATGGTTTTAATAGAGAAATGTACAAATATTTCTTCCATGATGGTAGCTTCAACTAGTTTTCTGAAGGGTGG
>JANLJB010000280.1:21069-36490 GCA_026212285.1 Bursera cuneata
AGTAATAGCATAAAGCATGAATATTATTCTTGGCATGTTTTTTAAGCCCTAAAATATTGATAGACGTTATGCTGTTTCAATCTGAAAATAATAACACTTATAATAAAAGAAATATATGAAGTCTAATTTATGCTAATTATTCTAAAGTTACATACCAAAACTTACCTGTTTAGGTGATGAAAAATGAGGACAAGAGGTTAGGCTTAGGGTTGTTGCTAGTCATAGTATTCATAATCGTGATAATGATAACTTAACGATACTTTCTTCACTCAAATCGCTTGATTTTGACAGGAAATATTGACCTTTCAATTAATTTCTTGCAAACATTTTTTCATATATACACACCCAAGCATCAGCTGACCAAAATCAAGTCGCGTTAATTAGAATTTACAACAGCTTTAAGTCGAAAGCCCATCCAGCGGTCTTAACAAACTAGATAGGGCTTGTGAAGGATATGCATATATAATTAATACTTCCAACTTAGGTTGCAAGCAATTCAATTCTTACAGGTAACTAAATTCTCAATAATTAATTTTATTACAGAAATGATGGTGATCAATAACTTTTAGGATGTTTTCAATTTTTACGATTCACTCTGACCCTCGAATAGAAGAGATCTATATGAATGAACTGCTTGAATTTGGATCAAGTATAATATCTTGTTGTTTAGAAAATGCAAACAAAAAGCAAAGATATATATATCAGGCCCTTCGATCTCCTCCACGATGCATCCTCCTACTCAGACAATCCCCTTGAGTCTCTGTAGTCGTATTGCGGGAAGAACCATGATAATTAAATATAAATAATAAGTGAATTGTTTGTCAAGAAGTTCAATTTAATCTATTATCTATTTCCTCCTCTATGGTTATTATTATGCCGCAGATTCCATTTTTCATTCATCGATTGATATATGTCAATTAACTTGGAGAAAAGTTAATAGAAATTATTTGTGAAGATTTAGTATTAAAGACTAACCTGTTTTTCCTTTCACTTGCATATATTTTAGTACACTAATTTTCTCGACGATTACCCTATTAATTTCAGTTTTAACCTCTCCAGAAAATGGTACATTTATGCATGCATATGTTAAAGATTTAAGCTATTTTTCGCAATATTGTTAGAGAAATTACGTACTTACCAGTTACCATTTTTCGGTTTGGTGTATGAACAACAACGAAGGAGCTACTACCGGTGCACGCATCACACATGCAATGTGAAGAAACAGGTTCAAAGGCTATCCAAGGACACAAGCATCGTGGTTACAACTTATGAGGGAATTCACAACCATCCCTGTGAGAAGTTGATGGAAACCCTAACTCCTCTTCTCAAGCAAATGCAATTCCTCGCGAGGTTCTAATCTCACACATCAATCACAACCTAGCTTAGCTACTATTAAATTATATATATAATCAAGAACAAATCAAGCAGAAGCCTTCTGTTCTTGACATATGTTTATAAATTTTATGCTCAATTACTTAATTTCTCTGTATACTTGTTCATGTTCAGTGTGGACTAATTAATTAATTAATTGTGTACATGGACGAATATCACGATTTTATATATAAATAAAAGCTTTTGTAAAGTAGCCTCCTTACCTTGAACGTTTCCCTTTTTATCTGATAATCTTTTTTTTTTTTTTCTAGATATATAATGCCTGATTTCCTCTCTTTTATCCGAACAAAATGGGAGTTAGCATCAATTACTACATTAATATATGGAACGATTCAAAATTAAACAACACAAAGTATGTATGTGTCAAGTACAAAAACAAAACAAGATAATTTAATATCAGGAAAATTAATATCTTGTTATGAGGATAATGTGTAGTCATGGTCAACATTATCATCTGAGATATGTGTTTACTGTTATCATTTGACATGTAAAGAAAATTCAATAATACTTCTTCATCAATGTATGTTCTACACGCATTACCTTTATATAGGTAATTTAGGTGCACTCCACAACTACTGAAACAAATTGTCCGTTAAGACGTTTGTACACAAGTTGGAGGAGACTTTATGTATGTATATATTAGGAGAGATCAACTAAAAATCATATTAACAATTCATTTCAAGTTCAAATTACGGAGATGATGATGAGGTCGTAGAGATTATACATGGTGACGAAGAGCGTGGAGTGGTTTCATATAATGAATATATATACAAGTGTAGAACGACTAGACCTAGCTGTACCAACTGATATTCAATAATATGATATATTGTACCATCGGGTTACTCTAACTGAGGCTGAAAACATACTCGAACGAAATGGCATCAGTCAAATGGTGATTTTTCCTCCCTCGTGTTCATAATAGTAATGCCAATATCGAGTTTAATTTTCTCGAGCTCTGTTGAAACCTTGGAAAATCGAACCAACATCATGGGCTGATCTAGTGGGAAGGAAAGACAATTAATAAGAAAGGAAATTGATTAACGTCAAGCCATCGTGCAACAAGGTATGATGATAGAGCACGAACGACATTGCCCATGAGCTTTGAAACTCGAAATTTGGAAAGTAATCATTCAGTTCTTCATCGCTACTCAAGCACAGATCTCCTTCCGCGGAAGAAACATATTCCATTATTCCAGCTCACATATGCCAAACCATGGTTACACGTGTCAGAAACCCAACGTACTTACATCCTATATAACGAGATTCAGAACCTAAGATTTCTCGATATTATCAATCAAACATAAACATCTACAGTCTTGGATCGCTCGTTGTTTTTTTCTTTCCTAATTTCGGAGATGTCGAATTTGGTGGACAAGGCCAAGAACTATGTGGCAGAGAAGGTGGCCAACATCAAGAAGCCAGAGGCCAGCCTCACAGATGTTAATCTGAAGGGCGTGAGTCGTGAAGGTGTTGATTATAAGGCAAAGGTTTCTGTAGACAACCCGTATAGTCATCCAATTCCTATTTGTGAGATCTCTTATATCTTCAAAAGCGACGGCAGGTTTGATCCGTTTTCCTGATGATGAGATTAATTGCTGAATTGATGCCCATGGAATGACCTTTTGTTTTGAAAACAATGCATTGGGGATGAGTCTCTTGTTTCCTTTTCAGATAAATGCTTGAATTTGTTTTTCTTAATTTTGCTTTTTGGGAATGTATATTTTGCGCAAATTAATATAAAATCCTAGCAATTTCGTCGAAAGTATCACAATATCAACGATAGATGATATGCATGAGCAACAAAAGGACTAAGGGAAAATCGATGAGGAAGAACACTATCATTAGATGAGACATGAACCACAAGCTCAATTAGATTTTATATACATCTTTCCATTTCTTTCATGAGATTTTCCATCTTTTATCAACGCATAACGTAGCTTGAGATGGTAAAATAAATGGATCTTTTAATGTGTGATGCAAAGAAAGTTACTTGATGATCCATGAGGTATACATATCCTAACAACAATTCTCTCCGATTCTGGATCTTTTCAAAACAAGGGTTATTAATAGTACACATTTCAAGTAATGCAAGAGTATTGAAATTTTAATATTGCAATTCAATCTCCCAAAGGAAGAAAAAGAAGTGTTTTGGACGAATCTTCCCGAATATGCCTTATGCCTCAACTGCATTAAATCCTCAAAAACCTACCTAAATTCTAAATGCTTTTATATGCTCTTTGTTTTTTATTTTCTTATATATGCTTTATATGTTTATAGTAATATTGATACGCAAATGATTTGTGATAGTATGAGTTTTATGTTGTACTTGGGATCAGGGTGATTGCAAGCGGGAAAATGCCGGATCCTGGTTCACTGAAGGCTGGGAAGACAGATTTGGAAGTGCCGGTGAAGGTGCCACATAATATATTGGTGAGCTTGGTAAGGGACGTTGCAAGGGATTGGGATATAGACTATGAGTTGCAGCTGGGTCTCACCATTGACCTTCCTGTCATAGGCGACTTCACTATTCCTCTCTCCAGCAAGGGCGAGATCAAGCTTCCTACCCTTAAAGATTTCTTTTAATTTATTTCCATCTCTGCTCTCCTTTTTAGTATATGGTTATGTTAATCAGATCATATATATATATTTATTTATAAGTTAATGAAAATGTTTCAATTTACTGTTTTTGACTCTTGGGTGTGCTAAAATGTTAGGGTAATCCTATATATGTTCCCTTCCCTCTTTTCTCCTTTTGAGTCGTTTAACCAATTTGATTTTCTCAACATGGAACTATCAGTTGTCTCTTCTCATTCCCTCTCACTTTTTCATGAGTTAATGGGTGGTTGACATTTTCAATGGTAGAGGGTTTGTTGGTAGATAAACAAAGGGTGGATTTTGGTTCGCTATGAGCTGTTTGATTTTAGATGTATAAGGAAAGGTCTCCACCAAGAGGGGATGTAGCTCAGATGGTAGAGCGCTCGCTTAGCATGCGAGAGGTACGGGGATCGATACCCCGCATCTCCAGTTTTTACTTTGTTCTTCATTTTAAATTTGATCCTTAAATCATGAAACACTATGATAGGTTCCAGTTTCTTCCCATTGTGGATCATCTTCTCTTGTAACTCGCGTGCCAATCGTTAGTTAGCACTGCCATTTGTAGTCTTTGGTCAACATACAACAACACACTCGACTCTTTCTTAATAACTAATGTTGTTCGACGAAGTTTGGCCACTAACTACAATTTCTTTTACTGGTCTTCGTAATCATATTATAATTTCCAATTAAGTTTACGCATAAATTAATCTATCTGCCGATCTTCTTATCTCCCTCGAACCTTCTTAAGCAACACAAAAGATTTCACCACCCATCTCCTGCATGGCTCACAAAATGGCCCAGATGAAGAATGAGCAAAATCATCCAAATAAATATGAAGAGTTGGCACCAAATTTATCACCAGAGGCACTTCAAAGGCGAAGAAGACTCCGGCGTTTTGACATTATACTTGAGAGTTTTGAGTGTCACAAAGACCCTGACATTAGCTTGCATGCGGTAACCATTGAGAGTTTTGAGTGTCTGTCCTGGAGTACCAACTTGGTTTAATGTGACGCTGAGGGAAGAAATTCTGATAAAGAATCAAAATTTGGGCGAATTCAAGTAAAACACTGAGGCAATTCTATCTTACTGGGGAACTGCAATTGGAGAAGAGGATATTTCAAGTGGGCGCATCAAGACGAGACACATGAGGGTGGTGGTCATGTCAATAGAAGCCAAGTTTGAAGGATTAGCGAGTGATGCTGACACTAATAAAGGGATTTTGACAGTCAATAGCTACGCCAAGTAGAGCGGAAAGGTGAATATGATGATGATGTTGAGGATTAAGAAAAGAAGAACTCGAGAGGTGAATTGCACTGTGATGATTAATTGAGCGAGGCATGTAATCCAAGACTATTACTGCTACTGACGTACGTGATAAGTCATAACCCACCAAATTTTCTTCATTTTTTTCTCAAATTTCAGTATTTAATTAGCCTTTATTTCTAGGTCTAATAATGCTGTTTGTACTTTTTCGACAGAGTAATATATTAAAGGAAGTTCACCAAATCATATCTATTTCTTCTCTATCTCTTTAATTTTGTTTATGGCGTTGATAATGAAATCCACTAACAGTTAATAGCGCAATATATTAATTTGTTAGAAAAAGCAAACAGAGAGATTCAGTTCAAATTTTGATTTAATGAAAGTGGATCGCAGTTTGAATGAATTAAATGGGCCAGAGTTACTTAAGAAACTCAGAAATTGAGCAGACCAATCAGATATCCTTAATTATTAATATGAAGTACGAGATTTTATTTTTTGATCCCCTAATCTGTCAAGCCACCAAGGCCTGTGAATTCGGTGATCCAGTGGCCGATATCTTTTCATAACTCGCTTTATAAATAATAGTATTGATTGCCTCTCACGTTTACACCATATTGATTGTAAGTTACAGCTCATGAGATTTACAGAGTCGTGCGATTGATGTTATGATGTCCACGGTGCATCCCTCATCAATAACCATGAAGAAAGTGGTTACTCGTTGGAACACTTGCTGGTATTCAGTCAACTTCGATAATGTTAACTTCAAATTTTCAAGTTAGTCTGATCAAGGTGGGGGCAAATGCACATTTAATAACCTTAGACAGAACTTCCGATCAGGGGAAGACTCTCCCCTTTAATAATTGTTTCTTGAAAGCAGCACTGGGCAATCCTACAGGTTTCTTCGTGAAGCAATAATACATTAACCTATAATTATGATATTTTGAATCGGAGGAATAAACCAAAAGTAGCCTTAACATGTGTTGGTCGAGGTCTTAATATGTATTCTTAAAATATACTTTAACAAATGATAAATATTTTATCTATGATATTGATACAATTGTTGTAACAGCTTGACTACAAATAACGAATTTAACCATCTGTTCATCCACGGGTTAAGATGAAAATGTGTAAAATTTGGCGCATAAGTCAATAGACAACTGCTACGGAAGTCAAAATTGTGGGGTAAATTATTTGACGTTAGACTCCCAATCGCATCACTGAAACAATATATAAGACCAGAAATTAATTAACTAGCAAGCACAATTGTCCCCCAGTAAACATCTTTCTCCTACCCATCTGTAGCTTCAAGCCATGATAAGAAGTGAACAAGTAAGGCCGCTAGCTCCGGCCACGGACCGACTGAGCAGCTATGATGATGAGACTGCCTTGCGTCTGAAGAAAATCCGTCGCAGAAAGTCCTGCATCAAGTGTTTTGGTTGCATCTCAGCACTACTACTCATTCTTGCCATATTGATTGTAATTTTAGTATTCACTGTGTTTCGCGTCAAGGAACCCGATCTCAAATTAAACAGTTTCACAATCACTCGGCTTGAGCTAATCAATGGTACTGCAATTCCGAATCCTGGGTTCAACATGTCATTCATAGCAGATATATCAATGAAGAATCCAAACGTAGCATCATTCAAGTACAGAAACACCACCACAGATCTTTACTATCACGGCACACTTGTGGGAGAAGCGAGGGGGCCACCGGGAAGGGCCAAGGCCGGAAGGACGATACGCATGAATATCACGGTGGATATTATCACTTTCCGGTTGATTTCGAACGCGAATTTGCAATCGGATTATTTGTCCGGGATTTTGCCGATCGAGAGCTACTCAAAGGTTGGTGGAAGGGTGAATATATTGAATATTTATAAAAGGCATGTTACTTTGACGATGAACTGCAGCATGACAGTATCAGTTAATAGTGTTAATATTTCGAGCCAGGGAATTCACGAACAGAAATGCAGGCGAAAGGTTCACCTCTAATCTAGTATTTAATATATGTAGTTGCTTATAATGTATGTGAATACGATGATGGTTGGTGGGCACTGGACGGCGTCTGTAACTTACATGTTAAAAAATGGATTTATATATTTGCTTTTATTACATATGTGTTTCCTTTCCTCTTACGCTGGAATGTACTTCTGATACTGTTACTACATATGTACGATCATCACTTTGACTCTCTTCAGTTGTTCTTAGTCCTATTCACATTCGTGAGGGAACTAAAGAGAAAATGAACCTGGAATCGGAGATGGCCCATCACTGAGTCGCCAGAAGATGGATATGCATTCGCCTACTTTAATGATCTTTACTAACACACACATGCTGTTGCAGCCTTGACACGCAAAGTTAACCAATAATTCACATCTCTGCAACTGAATCTGCTAACTTGATTTCTTGTTGCTGTCGTCCTCTAAATAAAAATTAATATGTTAAAGTCCTGGTATACATGATAGTTTTGATTTTGGGTAATGCACTGATGTCATACATACTCAACAAGTTTTTTGAAAAAAGAAGGCATCGCCTTGAAATGGTATTTCTTGTTTCCTCCCTGGCATACATGCCCTGCCTAGCTAGACCGCGGATGCGGGATGACACACTTTATCCAAGCTTAATTTGAGTCAGAAAGTGATGATTTGTTTTCCAAAAGGAAACTCTCGCCCAGGCCTTGTTTTGTTAATTTGGGTCCTCAACCCCCTACTCCGATGGATTTCCAGTCTTTCTGATCATAAATAGAGAAAGCTCTATTGTAATTAAGAAGAAAAATCTCTCAGTTCCATTCTGGAATCTAATCAACAATGTAATCTTGATTAATATAGTCCACTAGTTCTGCTTTTATCTTTCATTTGGACCTGAAATTGCCACATCGATACACTGAAAATCAATAACGTCTTTATCTAATTATGAACATATGCTTACGTTTCCATTAGAAGAAAATTGAAATTTCTTCTGTATAATTACACCTTCCATCTCTATTATTATTGCTAGGTCGAAATACACCAATAGTTCGATTACCCTCTGTCGAACGCTACACGAGGATGGACAATGTTGTTCGACCCAACAATGGTTTTAAAATGACAGTGGGACACCAGTCTTCATCAGCTCCTCCTTTTCATCATTGAATCATTCAAAATACATTAAGTCAACACAGCCAAAAACCATAAAATATTGGATATATAATCTGTGACATAACTTGCCACAATGAGAAAAAAATATATATATTTGTATATAACACAATAATTATGAAGGAGATTTGATGACTTGCTTTGGTATGTAATCTCAAATGATAAAGAAGTAAATTATTAATATAATTTGTGTCGTAGGTCAATGTCCTTATCATGGGCTAATTGATATTTTCCCAATTGTCTTGGTTATTTGGAAGCTACCAAACCCAATGTTATGAAATAAAGAAAGATTCGTTGACTAGACTTGATAAAAAGCTCAAAATACTGCAGGATTCATGTGAACTTTTGACCGGAGAGTGTTAGTGCAGAAAATCGATAAAATTGGAGGAGGCTGCATTGAAAAAAAGTTGAAGAAGAGCTTTGCTTTAAAAGACATTGGACCACAGTCTTGTCTTGGCCCCCCCCGGCCCCCACCCCCCAAGTTGCTCATGGTTTTTGTAATTTTGTAGAAAATAAATCCTCTATATAATAATAATAATAATATATATATATATATATTTATCAAAGAAAAAACTCTAATTTTAGTTGAAAGTATTGGTGGTTTAAATTTTAGAGAGAATTTTATATATGGACCAAAATTAAGTGGGTAATTGAAAGTCATCCACACTTAAAAAATTTTAATATCATGACTTTGGTTAGATGTCCGATAGTGTATAATAGTATTCCAAAATATTCGAAATCAAATATTTCGTAACCGACAACATCGGATAGGTTAGTGTCTGATGTATAATAATATTTTATAGTTATTGACTGTCGATTGGTGGATATTCGATGAATGACAGTATTTGATAATGTTCAATCAATAATTGATAGTTTTCGAGCACCATTGAAATGTCTGATGACGGATAGATCATAATATTAAAAATTTTTTAATAAGATCCCTAATTTTTTAATAATTTTTGCAAAGAACCCTAGATTTTAGTGATGGAAGTCTTTTGGTTTAAAATATGATATCGAGTCTAGTTGGTCAGAATTAAATTTTAAAATTAAAAAAAAAAAATGAAAGAAAACCGAACTCCTATTGTAGGCTTGAATGATAAACACCGATGACAAGCCATCGGGTTGTACAATCTTTTGCATGGTTTAAGCATTTTCAATATTTTACATGACTTAAGCCACCTAGTTGTTCAATTATGTTAAGTATTTACAGAATTTGAAAACTTTTATTAAAAAAAAAAAAAGAAAGATAGAACGACTTATAAAAAAAGAATCTGAACTTATATATTAAGAATTGATGTGTCAGAGATGTCTAATACTTTTTATTTTTTGTGGAACACTAACCTTCCATATCTGATATCTTATAGATCTTTTTAGATGTATCAAATGTTGAATTATTAATTTTCGACAACAAAAAATAAGTCTATTATCAATCATATATGACGTGGAGTTATAACATTTAAATTTTCAACATAAAAGTTATTTTTAATAATTATATTATTTTTCTAAAAAGAAAATAGAAAAGTGTCAATAGTAGTATAGGGTTGACTAGTAAGTCCAAGTGAGGCTCTGGAAAAATCTGAACAGAAAAGTTGGGAAAGAGGAATGTGTTTCATGTCATGGCAAGAGAAGAGAGCAAGTTGAAAGAAAAAAAAGGAGACTAAGTGGAGAAGAGATTCTATGCCCACTACAAAATGAAGGGCAAATTCTCTTCAAATCACAACTCAACCTCACACAACAAACCATAATAAATGTCAGCCTCTGTTTCCAAACCTAGTATTAAATGCTGCAGCTGGAACACCCACCCACCTTCCCACAAAAAAACTTCCCTAATCTCCTTCACCTTTTCCTCTCCCTAAATGGATTCTCCAACACCTTCAAATGTCCACCCCAACTCCCAACTCCTCCTCCACTTCCTCTTCCAATTACCTAACAAATCTTGGCCTCGGCTACTCCATTGCCATTGCTTTTGGCTTCCTCGTCCTTCTCTCTACTATTCTTCTCGCTTCGTACATTTGTTGCCGCTCTTCTCGCCATCGCAACTCTAACAACCCTCAAAACAATCATAATAATACTTCTTCCAATCCGAACTCTGACGGCATCATTCTCCCTCGTATTATTTTCGTCGCCGAAGATGACGACCAGGACCAGAACCAAGATGATGATAACTTATCTGTTGGGTTGGACCAAGCTGTCATCAACTCTTACCCTAAGTTTCAGTTCACCAAAGACAACGTTTCGGGGACTTATAATGGTAATAATACGACGTGTTCGATTTGTCTTTGCGAATACAAAGATTATGAGATGTTGAGAATGATGCCCGAATGTAGACACTACTTTCATCTCTGTTGCATTGATGCTTGGCTCAAGCTTAATGGGTCGTGCCCCGTTTGTAGGAACTCGCCGTTGCCGACCCCACTTTCTACGCCGTTACAAGAAGTCGTGCCTTTGTCCCAATACGCTGCGGATCGGAGGAGACGGTGATATGGGTTTGGTTTGGTTTGGTTTGGCTTTTGGCTTTTATTTGGGGGGTTTCGTTTTTTGTGTCTGGGTGGTGATCTGGAGAATTGTAAAATTTTTATTTTCTTGTTTTAATTTTTATTAGGGGGAGAGTAGAGATAGTGTTGTTATAGGTGTTTTTGTTTGATGGATCTGTGATTTTGGTTGGTTAGATTTGTAGAATACCCAAATATAACTGATTGATGTTTTATGTTCGGCAAGGAATTGATAATCGAGTGTAATTTAGTCCTTGGATTTCATTCACAGAATCAAGTTGTTATAGTTCCAGTTTGCAGGTAATTGATAATCAACGGAGCTGAAACCGCTTTCTATCAAACAGTTAAATCTGAATTAAGGGTCAATTTTTTTCAGTTTCTTTTCCTATTCATTACACATTGAAGAAGTACCTACAGATCCAGCTGGATGCTATCCCTATGTGGCAATGTTAGTTTGACTTTCGCTTTTGTTTCCACTTGTTGTTTGTCTTTATATGACGACTTATTATGTTAAAGCTCGACTGCAGAAATGATTGTAACAGATGTAATCATGGACATAGGCCATAGAATGTTTTGTTTCGTAGAATTCGCATTGTGTCTTCATCTTTGGTGATTATGCTGTACTTGTAACGGTGAATCCTATGCAGTATGCTCTGTCTCATCTATGTTTCATTTGAAGTCTATGACGCTTTGTTGGCTGAATGGATTCTCAAGCCTTGAGCAGATGATTTGTAATCAGATATGACTTTTTATTTCAGTGTTAAACGCGGAGCTGCTTCTTGTCTTCTATTTATTTATTTATTAACAATTGTTGGTAAGCATAGGCTTGCGATAACATAAATACCAATCACTTGATCACTGCGATTATATGAGAATTTTTTACTGCCATAAGATGAAGTGGCCTCGCCTGGATCAATTTTCTTGAAGCAAGCAAAAGACTTCACTGGATGAAGCAAACTCGAGCAATGGCATGGCTAATCACTGGGTTTCGATATCCTTAAGAAAGGGTAGTTACAGGCAGATGCATTTAAGATTTAAAGTTTGCTTTAAATATCGATGGCCTGGCCGGTTTCATAGCTTCCGTATACACTAGGCTTCTATTTGACAAATCTAGTATAACAAAGTGGAACAGGCATGTGAGGTTAAGATCAGAGCCATCTAAAAAACCGGAAGCGTTGACTAGCTAACTTAGAGTGCTGCAAACTCCGCGGAATAGTAATTGAATAGTCCCAGTAAACTTCAGTACATTGCTTACTCCACAGGAAATGCTCTCAAGAATCGTAATGCCCAATAATATTAAAGAAAAAAAAAAGAACCAGGGACTCTGATCTCAAGATATTCCAATCTCCAAATCTGCAACTTTCTTCGTCCATTAAAATATGTGAACTTGGTAACTCACCTCCCCCCACCACCCCTTCTCACCTGCTTCTCCCAGCCAAAAGCTTTGAGCTTTAACTACTTCTAAATTTTTTATTTTAAGATTCTAATAACGTATCCGGGTATTTGTGGATTGTTAGAATTGTTCCCTAACTGCGACTGTCGCTGTCTTTTTTTTTGGGGGGGTTTTTGCAACTGTGATTACTTGTTAATTTTCCAATCAAGAAGAAATGCGAAAGCCAAATGTGCTCAAGAAGTTAGGAGCATTAAGGGGAGTTCGCAGTTCAATCTTTTTTCTGGGCACTTTTGCTCTTCTCATTTCTATAGCTACCTTGTCCAAGTTCTACTCTATAAGATCTCTTCTTGTTACCGAAACGCTTTGCAATCATATAAACCCTGAGACTCAAACCGAACTTGGAAGTGAAGTGAGAATGACTGTTGATCTTGTTATTCAGAAAATCCAAAAGGAAATGAATGACATGACAGAATCGCCACCGGATTCATCATCACCACCTCTGTTGAAATACAGTGCCTTTCTTGCAGACATTCTCGGGCTTATTGAGTCAATACAGGAATCTTTGCCGTTAAATGAAGAGACTCATCAGCACAACAATGAAATCAAAGCTGTCCATCCGCTTTTGAAACGAAAGCAACAGTCCGATGAACCAGCTGATTACTTCTTCATTGAAGAGATACGCAAGTATGTTAAGATCAAACCCAACAGGTTAGGAAAACAGAACTTCATGGGAGCTAATGGAACCTTCACTAGCATTGGCCACGCTTGTTTTGCCATGAAGAAAGAGCTTGAGGAGTACATGGATTACGATGTTGGAGAAATCTGCAATGACGATTGGAAACTAGCTCAAAAGCTGATGGTTCATGGCTGTGATCCGTTGCCGCGAAGGCGATGCTTCTCAAGAGCCCCTCAGCTGTACATGAAGCCCTTCCCCATCAATGAGTCTATATGGAAGCTTCCTGACAATAGAAATGTTCGATGGAGTCAATATAGATGCAAGAACTTCTCTTGTCTTGCTAGCAACACGACTCGTAAAGGGTTCTTCAAGTGTGCAGATTGTTTTAATATTTCTTATCATGAAATGCCAAGATGGATCAAACAAGTGGAGCTAGACCCCATTACAAATTTGACTTCAGATTTTTTTATTCCTGATGTGCTTGATATCAAGCCTGGGGAGATTAGAATTGGGTTGGATTTCAGCGTGGGAACTGGGACTTTTGCTGCCAGGATGAGAGAGTTCAATGTCACAATAGTGTCAGCAACTA
Source organism: Bursera cuneata (assembly GCA_026212285.1). Taxonomy (NCBI): domain Eukaryota; kingdom Viridiplantae; phylum Streptophyta; class Magnoliopsida; order Sapindales; family Burseraceae; genus Bursera; species Bursera cuneata. The sequence continues at coordinate 34,604 of JANLJB010000280.1, forward strand.
TCAATCTTGGTGCACCATTTAGTGAAATGATAGCTCTACGAGGCCTTGTCCCTCTATACTTGACCGTAAACCAACGGCTCCCTTTTTTTGATAACACTCTTGATTTGATTCACACAACAAGATTTCTTGATGGATGGATCGATTTTGTGCTCCTGGACTTCGTATTATATGATTGGGACAGAGTTTTGAGGCCCGGAGGCTTGCTATGGATTGATAGCTTTTTCTGTTCGAAGGAGGATTTGAGTGATTACTTGGATGCGTTTAAGATGCTAAGATATAAGAAGCATATGTGGGTGGTTGTTCCAAAGCGAGATAAAGATGATCGAGAGGTCTTCTTTTCTGCTGTATTAGAGAAGCCACCAAGACCATTCCGATAATCTTTGCTGCATCAATTTATGCAGGTTGAATGTTCTACATACATTACAAAATATTTGGTATTTCAAATCATTGTTTCTGTCAAAATGTGCCACATTGCAACAGTTAGTCGAAACCATATGTGTAGAGAAAATGAATGATTGATAAAATGTTCTCTCCTATCTGTTCATTGCCCATCAACTTTTCTATATAAATTTGATAGTGGAGTTAAAACATTCGATTGCTGAACTCTCTCTATATATGATTCATGGTTGGGCGAAGTGACAGATTCCTAACTCTATAGGAAACGTTGCCCACCACATGAACTACTAACTACCTCAGTGGATGTGACCCAAAAGCAGTGAAGCAAGCAAGTGATAATTTAATTTAATCAATGAAGCCAATATAGATTGTATATGTCATTTCTTTACTCACTTCTTCACCTTTCTGTAGTGAATTGTTTTTATTTTTTCCTTTTGTACAAGCTTTTGATTAGACTCGATTGCTCACAAAAGAGTCTTAGATCTGCATTCTTCATCCATCCAGTCGGGCACATCTATCTAACAACAGTCGACTTGACCTGCCACCTATAAGGATTTTATCTTATAAAATGCAAGACAAAGAGAATCCTTCAAAGTTGATCTTACGCAATTTAAAATAAATAAAAATAAAAATAATTTTCCCTAGCGGAAAGTAACCTATGTGCTTTATCTGTGAGATGTGAATAGCGGTGCGGGCTGCAGTCGCCATCAAAGTTGTTAGTGCTTCTTCATGGGCCTGGCCCTATTCAAAGAATGTTGTACAACATAGAATTGTCTCTCAATTATGCATTCATTACCAAGAAATTTTCAGAAGAATTCCGATGTTGTCACAGTGAAATATTTGGCCTTCACTATTTACATCAGTGTCACTAGTGTCACATTCATATTTGTTTTTTTTTAATACTAAGTTTAAAATTCTAAGAATTATCACAAAAATCTTCGTTATTAAGCTCTTAATAAAATTTAGCTATTTAAAGGATTCTAATAATAATTTGTAATGAAAATAGATGTGATAATTTAATCAATTTAAATTAGCTAAAAATCAGGGTATGAAAATAGCTTTCAAATGCTTTTTTTTTTTTTTTTTAATTGTTAACCATAAGTTCTGCTAACGTGGAGCCCAGTGATGTTAACCTTACCCGACCACTGAAAAGCACTAGCCGTCCAAACTAGCCATCACTCCCCCAACTCAATGCCACGTGTCCCCACCCTTTTCCATCACGTCGGTGACTTTTCAAGCATCCACCGTCTCTCTTTGTCGTCTCCACGTTTCCACAAAAAGCACTGGCGAAAGAATCAACGCACACCACCACCGCCACCTCAAAATCAAATTTTAACGCCGTCTCTCCTCGAACCTATCAACACTAACGCCGTCAACCTTTCCCTTCTCAAGTTTACCCGAAGCTCAGCTTCGGTTTTTTAATTGGCTTAAATAGCCCTACGTAGACAGGAAAGATACTTTTCTTAAAACCTAGAAGTGTGATTTTATTTT
>JANLJB010000280.1:36863-48086 GCA_026212285.1 Bursera cuneata
ATTTTCACTTCTTTCTCACTGAAATTGATTTTTGGCACCAAAAAAGGTTCGTGAAAATTTCGAATTAGGGTTACCTCGAATCATGGCTGAGCATTCGGAGAATCCTGTGGAGTCGGTGGTGGAGAAGATAAGTGAGAAGTTACATGGTCATGATTCGTCATCATCTTCGGATTCTGATTCTGACACTGAAAAACCAGTTTCGCCGTCGTCAGTGAAGGCTAAGATTTTCCGTTTGTTTGGCAGGGAGCAACCAGTTCACCAGGTCTTCGGCGGTGGGAAACGTATGGATTCGATCTCATTTTATAAAGTTCATTCGTACAAAGATTTTGTTTGAATTTCTCATTTTTTACTTTTGAATAATTTTTTTTTCGGTATTTAGAGTTGATTGTTAGTTTGTCTGATTGAGAAAGGAAGTAATTTTTAACCAGGAAAAAGAAGATGCGGGAAATGATTCAAATGTGAATTTTATTGATGTATTTGGTTTCCGATAAATATCAAGCAAACAAAGTGATGAACTAAGGCTCTGGAAGTAACCCCAGTTTTAAATTTGGTGAATAGAAAGGTGATGAGTTAGCTGGGTAAATAAACTTACTAAAAAGGAAAGTAACCCCAGTTTTAACTTAATTAAGCGCTTTATTTATGAAATTTGACACGTTTATTCATCTTTTGGAATGACACGAGGAACGCGGATTAAGTGTTTTGGTTTTTTTTCTTTTCTAACTCTATTATCTAAGCAACCAATAGAGAATGATTACTTAGATAACTAAAGGTAATTTGATTGAAAGTATTTTGATTGTTATATTAGGCCCTAATATTGTTGTTTTCTATTTTTCTTACTGTTTTTCTTTTGATTTGATGCAGCTGCTGATGTGTTCTTGTGGAGGAACAAGAAGATTTCTGCTAGTGTACTTGGTGGGGCCACTGCAATCTGGGTTCTATTTGAGCTGATCGAATACCACCTGCTTACTCTGGTCTGCCATATTTTAATACTTGCTCTTGCAATCTTGTTCCTGTGGTCTAATGCCCATACCTTCATCAATAAGTAAGCTTTTGGCACTTTAGCACTTTCTGTGCTCTATTATATGGATGAGTTATTTTAACTTGTGCTCATCCAAAAATACTAAGTATTAATACAATATTACTCTCTTAAGAAATGTTGTCATCTTAATGAATGAATTTTACTTCCTAAAACGGTAAGATTGCATTAAATGCTTACTAATTCTGGATTTGGGGCATGTTGAGATGACCTAATATAAATTGATTCATCATATTGGTAATAAAATCAGGTGTTTATATAGGCCATGTTTTCATCTCTAACTTCACTCAATAATAGCATACTTCTTCTGTTTGTTCAGGTCTCCTCCTCGCATCCCTGAAGTTCATCTTCCTGAGGAGCCATTTCTGCAGGTTGCTTCTGCATTAACAATTGAGATAAACCGTGCTTTTGCAGTCTTGCGGAGTATTGCAAGTGGAAGAGATTTAAAGAAGTTTCTCATCGTATGTTTGTTATCTATCCTTGCAATGTTTTTGTCAATGTTTCACGATTAAATTAAAAATTTTATTAGACATGAATATGGAATTAATTGGTTCTTTTATTGGAGCTAAGAAAGAATTTTTTAAATTGCTAGTTAGGGTGCTAGGCATATACTACTAGATTGGGAACTCTTTAACTTCCTTGCTGATACTTAATCAATTATGCATTTTAGGAAGCACTTTTTCATAATTTTTTTTTTTTTAATAACCACTTTTACTACATTTGAATGTCAGGTGATAGCTGCCTTGTGGATCTTGTCAATCGTTGGGAGTTGGTGCAACTTCTTGACCTTGTTTTACATATGTAAGGATATTCAAAACTCTCTGTGCTGATAATATAATTTTGCTCAAATGATATGCTGAACTTCAATTATCTTGATTTATGAAAACAGCCTTTGTTTTGCTGCACACGGTGCCTGTTCTATATGAGAAGTATGAGGACAAGATTGACCCCTTAGCTGAGAAGGCCATGTTTGAGATCAAAAAACAATATGCAGTTTTTGACGCCAAGGTTCTTAGTAAGATTCCAAAAGTTCCATTGAAAGCCAAGCGGGTTTAGATAGGCCAAGCTGATTTGTTTCTGATGGGCATGTGAGCCGTGCGTTTTGTTGGTTTGCAATTTGATGCTTTTTGTGGGGTTTATTTCGATTGGGGTTTCATTTACATGCTGTAGCTTGCAGATAGAAATTTTAACTATAGGTGATTTTATGACAAGTTGGTAATATTTGGATATTAGTCAGTTTCTTGTGCATGGTTTTGTATCTTTCTTTAGGAGAATCATGTTGCTGTTATTTCATAATCTTTTTGGGTTTTTACATGTTCGTTCACGCTTGATTGTCGATGAGGATGTTGACACTGGTGTAACGTTCTGAAAAACATAAAAAGTCGCTTCTGAATTGCTTTGGTGGGAGGGATAGTTAGAACCAGATTGTGTTAATGTGATTAATTCATCTATGTTTGTGGAGCTAACCATTCCAGTTTTTGCTTGGGAGGCTTTCGAGTTGGGTTATAATATTTGGTGTGATACAAACATGTTATTGTAACGGCCAATCCTAAGGCGTTACTTGCAATTTGACTTTCGTAGTTCTTTTCCATCAAAGGTTGCAATGTTAATTATTGCCATGTTCTTTCCCTCTAAATCCAGTATAGGTTAGCACCGCTCGTGTTGTTATGATTCATCATTTAACCCACCAAAAGGACGCTTTGATTATCAGAGCGGTTCCCTTATGGCCTTCGTTTTTTACACGCATTAGTGCACTTCAGTTTTCCGTAAGAAAAAGGAAGAAACTATTCTTTATAAATCATCGAGAGAGAGAAACCAAAATTCCCTTTTGTATATCAAACTGTCAATCAGAATTGACCTTCACCACTTTCAATTGATTTGCTTTTGAAATTTAAACATGAGCTATTAAAGAAACACTTCTTATTCGTGTATGAAAGAATTGAGACCAAGATTGCTTAGCTACAATATAAACAAAAAAATCTATACCTTTAATTAATTACACAATTAAACATATTTTCAGTATTTTGGTAGTATTCTTGAGAGACGAGAGGCGCTCTCTGATGATGAGAGAGGAACTGTTGAGAACTCAGAATCAGAATGCTCAAATAACCGCAAATTTGATTGGGCAGATGGGGAACTATAATTTTGGGTGGGAGATAAATTCGATCTTGCAAAACCAGAGAGACCACTAGCTGTGCTTGTTCTTTGGTCGGGCACTGGCAAACGAGACTCTGAAGCAGTCGGACTTCTTCCAGGTATCTGTTCCTTAGTTCTACCCATGCTTTCTGCAGATTCTCTCCTCTCTCTTTCCTCATTTTCCTTGAGAAGAAAATCAACCCATAGATCTGCAAAAGACTGAAAGGAAAATGGATTGAGATTAAAAGAGGTCAAAAGATACTTAGACAGAACATTTTGGACATGTACTGAAGGCACTCATCAGCCAGTTCAAGGCAAGGCAAAACAGTTATATTCGCATCAAAGACAGGAGGGTTAAAAAAATAAAAATAAAAGAGCTTGCATTAGCTTTTGATTAGTCAAGAAATTGATTAGTCAAGAAATCTGTAAGGATTATGAGAGAAATAAAGCCAACTTGGAGCAACCTACCAAACTACTTCCTAAAGAAGCAAACGCAAAATCTGAAATTCATGAAGGAAAAAGATTTATGAACCTGGTTATCAGATGCCATGTTTGCATGTATTTCAGCTGAATTTCCTCCCAAAATGCCACCAACTAAGCGTCCAGGTAGACCCAAAACTCCCCGAACAACACTTTTGCCTGCACCTTGTTGAGCAATGCCTATTCTCTGCTTTTCTTCATCAGAGAAGCCAAGCATGCGAACCATAAGATCCAGAACCTGAAATTTATCATTATTGATTATGGCAATGTGCCAATTAGTAAAGAAAATTATAAAGGCAGCTAGACGACAGAAGCAAAGGCAGTTGTTTTTCCCTAACATTTAAAATGCATATTGGTCTTTCTTAATTATCTTCTCTCCTGTCACTAACTGGCTTCAGCCTCACCTCATCCCTCAAGGTTAAAAGAGAAGAGATTTGAGGGTGGAAGGAGAAGGAATGACTACTTTCTTACAATTATCTAAAAGCGACCTCTGGTATGAACCCAGCAGTAGAATTGCAGCAATTAGTAAAGAAATAACAAATTAAGTGGGAATAATAAGAAGATACGATAGTATCAGCTTGGAATTACTAAGAAACAGTCGAAATAGATGATAACAGTAGAAGAGAAATGCAGAGAAAACTAAAAGAGTGAGTTTAGAATACTCCCACTAACCCAATGACCCCAAAACGACATTCTCAGGGTGCAGTTGAAAAATAACCAACTTTCTAATTTATATGATTTTTCTATTCACTTACACCTAAAACGACTAAAATATCCCTCTCTTAAAAACCAAATGTCCCCTTCTCCAACAACACAATAGTCTCATCATTGGAAGATTCCAAACAGTTGCAGGCACAGGACTCCATGTTAGATGAATTGAAGCTCTAGTTATCTCAAGCTCAGACCCGAATAAAAACAGTGGTTAATCAAGGAAGAAGGGAGGTAGAATTTGAGGTTGGAGATCTTGTGTATTTGAAACTACGACTTTATCGTCGTAAGTCATTAGCAAAATGACTGAATGAGAAGTTATCTCCAGGATACTTTGGTTCGCATGCTATCATTCAGCAAGTGGGCCAGTAGCTTACAAGCTGGATTTACCTGCATCCACCAATGTGCACTTGATTTTCTATGTGTCACAACTGCGACAGACAATTGGAGAGACTACCCCAAGCCAACAGTTGCCACCCATTCTTGATGCAATGTTGGAATGGCTTGTTCAACCGGTGCCAGAATTGAACATTCGACCGAGCAATGTTGGAGGGAATGCAACTCCAAAAGTCTTGATTTGACCTTCCGAAGGCCAAAGCTACTTGGGAGCCATATGATCTTATCCAACAGAATTTCCAGAATTCAACCTTGGGGACAGGGTTGAACTCTTGGCAGGGAGTAATGTTAGACTTCCTATTTGGTTGACCTATTCTAGGAGGAATAGGAAGGTGCGGAGTACTGTAAAGGATCCTTGAGTTTTGAGGGAATAAAAGTTGTTTGTGACGTGGCCGGTTGTTAAAGGAAGTCGGAGTTAGTTAGTAGGAAGGGAATTTGGCAGGGGACGCAAGCGATGATAGGGGATTCTGTAATTTTGGCTGATTTTAAGATTCCAAAGGGGTGGCAGAGAGAGTCGCTCTCGGAATCCACTATTCTATGTATTTCTTTATTTCCAATCCTTTTACAGTTCTAATTCAATCAAAGAAGAGCTGCCATTTAGACAACAAGCTCTGTTTTCTTCTATATTTGAGTTCTGTGTGTTTGGGTGTTCTGATTTATAAATGAGTAAGCAAACATGTATGAAAATGACGGAGAGAAGATTTTGATCTCAAAACTTTAATAATCACTCAGAAGCAACCTTACCTCTTTGCTGTGGTTTCTTTGGAAGTATGTAATCAATAACTTGATCACAATGCGCCTGCAACATTACCATCACATAATTAAATTTTGCAGTTTCAACTTCTTTATGATGAACAAGGGAAGATTCATCACAAACAAAAAGAGATGGGATGGCATAATGTATAGCTGTGGCATCACCCATGTTCTGCTAAAAAAATAACAAAGATTTAATTCAACATTTAAGATTGCAAGAAGCTAACCTGTCAACAAGAAAATCAGAATCCACTGACATTCGGTTAAGCCTTGTCATGCTTTGCTCAAGAGCACGACGTAATTTTGCATTATCTTCTTCAAGCTTGTTTACTCTAGCCTTTCCCTCTGCCAGCATCTTTTCGGTTTGCGAAAGCTTAACTAAAGCTTCTTCCTGTTCTCTCCTTGATCCCTCTAATCTTTCATTTGCATCCTGGTGGAGGCATATAGTCTCAAAAATATGACACAAACTGACTTTTAAAAATCCAAATACACTTCTATTTATACAGGACTCTGAGGAATTTCCAGAGACTTAATAGTAAAATCCAAGGGGAATCAGCCGATTTTAGTGTTTCCACACAGCTGATACAACTAATGCAGGCCTATAGTAGTATATTGATCAGTTCTAGCTTGCGTGAATCTGTGGGATAAGCTTATTTCAGTGTTTCCATGCAGTATTTCATCATAAGAAAAATATTTGTATGTCATCCACTGAAATTTAAGCGGCAAGGTCTATAAATTGGATTTAAAGATGAAAACATTTCCAATCAAGTTCCAAAACAAAGAGATGGTTCATACTTTCAAACTCCCAGAAAGTTTAGCTGATTCTTCTCTTGCCAAAGCCAACTCGCGTTCCAAATTGTCCTGTGCATATGATAAGATAGCTGGTATAATATCCAAAAAGTCCATGATTTCAGCGGTAACAAATACAAGAAACAGTTGAAAGACTGTTACCTTAGCCTCAATTTCAGCAAAGTACTGGCCAAGAGCAGTTTGCAGATTTAAAAGTTCAATGTTTTTGGCATCTAATGTCCGCATACAGTTTGCAAGTTTTTTGTGCAAATCATCAATAATTTCCTTGGATTTCTTAATTTCATTGTTGTTGCCTATCTTAATTTCATCCTGACTTGCAAGTGCCTGCTGCAGAGCTCTTTCCAGATTTAGTATCTGAGCCCTTTGATATTCATTATTCTCACGAAGCTCTTCAATGATTTTACTGTCCTCATCCATTTTTTCTGATTCTTCAATTTCCTTGAAAATGACAAAGCAAAAGAAACCAGCTTCAATTTTGAACTTATGACACACATAAACATAAATGGTAAACAATTAGCATCATGTAGTATATATGAAGTGAAAGATCAGATGATTAGACATTAAAATATCCAATGTCATACTATAAAGAATCAATGTAGGTAAATATTTCTCAAGATCTCCTTCAAAGCAACAATTAAGTCATAAATCATTACAACTGCCAAAGATGGTTAAGAGTCTAATAAAAACTAGTAAAATAGTGAACTGGCCAGGAATAGTATTCAATCGACCAGTCCAATCTTTTCATAATTATAAGTGGCCCAATGGTCTAATAAGGGTGTAAATTTTCAAGACAAAAATATAAATATGTGCAAGAGAGAGCACTCTACTCTAATATGGATCCTCGATGCAAACCAGAGCGGAAGCCACAACAAAAATTGGAACTCAAGAGTAAAGATACAAAAACTAAAATAAATAATCAAACAAATATATTAAAGAAGTTACATGAGATTAGGAGTGGAGAAACTAGAAAGCAACCTTTTCTATCAAATGCTGCTTAAGACGGTTTAATTCTTGCAATGCTTTATCCCTTTCAGAGCACATTTCCTTCAAATCTTTATTCAATTTTTGCAAAGACAATTCCATTTCTTCTCTTCCAGGAAAAATTTCTGATAACTCATCATTCTGGAGGGAAAAAATATAACATAATGAGCAAATAAAGAGCAAACCCTCTTGGGATTCCTGTATGGTGGGTTCAACGAGCATAGCAAAAATGAAAAAATCTCTCCCAAAAAAGAATTTCTTTAAGCTTTAATTAAATTCCTTTCATTAAGATTAATTAAACTTTAAACTTTAAAACGAGACCCTTTTCCATCAAAAGAACTTAAATATTACATGTCTACAAGACTTACCCCTCCAAAACTTCTTGGATGCTCATTTAGACCATCTGGAACTATTTTTTCATTCAAAACTTTCACACTCTTTTCCAAAGCAGCCTCAAGTTCACTCTTCTCCATCTATTCATTAATAGAAAATTGGAGCAGATTCAGTGTCAACAAGTTGCAGCATAAAATTTTCAAATAATGATAATTACACTTCTCACATGACAGCAAGTTTAAAATGCCCACACTTATCAACCTTAAGATTATTGTTTTCTCTCTCTAGAGTTGCAACTACTTTTTTCAGATTTTCAACAATGTCATTCGCATCTTCATTCTCCCTTCTATTCAACTCCAATTGCAGTCGTCTTATTTCTGACAATTTTTCATTCAATTCTTTTCGTACTTTGCTCATTTCTATGGAGCTCTGCCAATAAAGAAGATTGGATGATGTTAAAAAACACACGACAGCTTAAATCATAATAGAAATAGAAAATTAGAAAAAGACAGAAATGATAATATGCAATTCCTGCAGCCATCAGGAAAAAGAAAAACCTGATTTTAAAGAAAGATGCATTAAACTAAAGTACAAGTTCATACTCCCAGCTGCAAAAGAATGACAGTTGGCACACATCTAATAGATAAATTTAGTTATCCACGTTTTCTGAAAGTGAAGAGAGAGAGGGAGGGAGAAAGCAATTGGCAGGATGCAACTCCATAAACCAATCTGGACAGCAAGAAATCCCACACAAGTACCCTCAAATTGAGAGTAAATTATACTTTAATCTAGCTTCAAATACCAATAGACAGCAAGCTTATAATTAATAGCAAACTCAACATACGACAGCAAGGTACTAAAAGTTCTACAGCCTAATAATGAAAAACCAGATAGTCTCAAATGGCCATATATATCTAAACAAATAACAATTTAACTCCCAAGCTAAATATAAACTCACTTTGTCCTTATCAATTTTTAGCGAGTTGAGCTCCTCCTGGAAAGATTCTTTCAGATTCTGTTCCTCTGAAAATATAGAACATCAGATAGTACATTTTTTCCAACTATAAACAAAAAGAGAAATTTCAGGGTTGCAAATTATTCAATACTCCATATAGTCAAAACTAAATCTTCCTTGCAAAAATTTACCTTGTAGTTTTAGTTGCATATTTGTCGATTTCTCCCTTTCCTTTTCAAGTTCCATTCTAAGTTGTTTTGTTTGCAACTCATGAGTAGCTTGCACAGCCACCAAGGACCTATTTGTCTCTTCTAGCAAATCTGCAAGCTCCTAGAAGGCATTCATATATCTGTTGTCAAGTTCATTTGGGAAAGCGAAAAGGAAAAGACAGCATAAATTGAAAAATATCATATGCAAATAGAGAAAATAATTAAGATCTTATTGACTAAGAAAAAGAAGAAAGAAATAAAATAAAACAGGGGGTTCCACAGCTACAAAACTATGTCCAAAAACTAAAATATGGATATTTTAATAACAATATCCAATATAAAGCGAGAACAAAATTTTACAATAAAGATGCTCGCATAAATTCCCTCAAAAGAGATAACAAAACAACAGTTGAGGTGCCGTTACCTTTTCTTTTCCTTGCGAATTAAGATATCCTGTCTCTGTCTTACTTTGAGCCATGTCACGTTGAGCAGCATGGGCAATTCCATTACTTGTACCATCCTGTTTAGAAAATACACCATTCTGCAAATGATTTCCAGCATGACGATTTTTTGTTTGACCGGTGAGTTTATGCTGCCGGCTCGGTGATAGATCACCACCTCCCTGTACTTATTCAATTACCCAATAGATCATTGATAAGCTGTTTTCTTCTTTAAAGAAGACTTAAAAAAAAAAGTTTCAAAGAGAACAACAAGCACACAACAGAAAAATCCATTAAATCAACTTATATGGAAAACTGAAGTTTGAAGAATGTCGGTTGACAGGACAGACATGCCAACCATACGGTTTTCATATGCTGCTCTTCACACTTGTAGAATCCTAGTCACTCCATTAAGATTTTTAATCTGACTAATATAAATAAAGTTCAAGATACCCATTTAATTCATCATATTGAGGATCCTGTTACGTCTCATAATATATTCTAGAACTGTGAAAAATGCCCTCTAAGGTCAGATTTTTATTTATCCCTTCTTCTGAGAATTACTAAACTAAGTGAAGGCCACTGCATATAGCTGACCAATGAATTACGAAACAATGGGGATGGGACGTCATAAACCACAGCCAGATTATCATGTGCCAAGATGCACAGCACAGTGCAGCTATACAAATAATTGGACTTTTTCTAACTCATAAGTTGTGCAAGATAACTGCAGCACAAAATAACACAAGCAACAGAACACTTGATACATGTGACCAGGGCTAAGTTATCAACCATGTTTAAGTGAAATTTAAAGTTAACGACAACTGAAAATTATACACAAACAGATGAAGAATTTACAAGAGGGATTAAACAAATCTAACAAAACATTAACTCTGGAACAATACAGTGTACTTGGGATCTAGGCAACGACCTTAAGAACATTAATGCTGTTAGTTGATACTCTGGTACTTTCATTTTTAGATGCACTCATAGCAGCATTTGTTGCATCCAGATTTTGCTTCAATGAGCCCTTTTCTCGGCTCAACCTGGAAATCTGATCCTGCAATATGGCAATTTTGGGAAAAGAGTAAAAACCAGAATTCAAGTTGTCTAAGAACCTCAAAAATATGGCTATCCAAAAAAAAAAAAAAAAAAAAAAAAAAAAAAAAAAAAAAAACCTAGAAAAATAATACAAAAGATCATTTCAAACTCCTTTTGTATTTTTAAAGATTAACAGACCAGAGAGTACTCTAGATTCAAATATACACTTAATTCCATTATCATGAGCGATTCCCAAATAACTTAATTCAGAAGCCAAACAAAATTATCCATCTCATCAAAGCATGTGAAATTTGTCAAATAACCATCATTCTAGACTGAAAAATCATATTAACAAATGCATCCAACTGAATTACTTTAGTCGTATCACATGATTAGTAATTGGCAATGTCTTCTGTTGATAGCCACTGACGTAGACATCCAGTGAACCAGATGCTGAATGGCAAAGATTACACTTGAGTTATGAAATCTAGACAGCAGAACAATGTGCTCAAATCAATGGATTCATATATCAGTATCCTATCAAAATATATATACCAAATAAGTCTAATTCTAAATAATTCATGTTTCCGAGGTACAAAAATTATGCTAGATATGTATAATACATAATTTTTTAGCGCTGGCTTTACATTATTTTAAAGGAAAAAAAGAAGAACAAGAACTAACTGCAAGTAGCAATTAATTTTAATCCAACAAAAAGTGAGCAAAGAATCAGCTGAGTACCTCTTTCTCTTTCAACAAGGCCGCATAATTAACCGATAATGCTTTAATTTCTGCCTCAGATTCTTGCAGCCTCTTAATTTCCGTTTTGTATTGCTCTATCTACCATAATCACAATAATATAAAACAACAATGCACTCAACAGCTCAGAAGCTTTAGAAAACATGCAAAATTTCGCGCATTCAAGATTCAAAATCATAACAATCA
>JANLJB010000281.1:0-14078 GCA_026212285.1 Bursera cuneata
CCCCCGGCGTGGAATCAGTTCCACGCCCCGACGCCAACTCTCTGGAATTCCGCACAGTACTGTGAACAGTAACCGCGCCCCCGCGCGGAATCAGCTCCACGCCCCGGCGCCAACTTTCTGGAATTCCCTGTGAATAGTGAATAGTGCATGTGAACAGTAACAGTCCACCAAAATATTGATTTACACTCACAAATACTAATTTGAAATGACAAAATATATCGTCATATTAGTTTCTAACAGTTTGATATTGTCATGATCTACGGGATCTCCATCTTTATACATTAAAACTTCAAATTGTAACAAGTTATTGGCACCACCCTTTTTAAATTTGCTGTGATTTTCTTCATAGTTGATTTTATCAAGTAGGACTCTGGTTTAATTAAATGGATCATTTCTTGTAGTCATAGTCTTTACACATCAATATACGAAACTCTTGGTAGCTAGCTAGCTTGGTAGAATAGTTAAGTTAGGGAGAATTTGATGTTGTTGTGATCAATTTGGTTTTCTTTTTTATAGGCCTGCCGAGTGCCTGAGTCACATATCAATTATTATAAAAACACTTTCAAGGAGTCCAGGTGGTTCTATGCTTAAAAGATTCCTGCACTAGATGGAACATCCCCTAATGCTTCATAACTTGACAAGTTGAGAGAGATGCATTGATTGAAATGGAAAAACAAAACAATCTATACATAAGATGAAAGGCTACGATCGATCGATCGAGTACTGTTGTCAACCTTTTCATGACCTACTTCAATTTTAATGCGGATGTGCGTAGCTTTTTAAAAAATATTGAATTCTCATCCACAGGTTAAAGTCAATAAACTATAATAATACTATGAAAAGCAGACCATATGTACAACATATGGTTGTGGTTAAAAGGAAAAGAAAGAAAGAAAAATTAAATTGGGTACAATTGACAAGCACGCCAAAGCATGAACGTCACCCAAAGATGTCACTGTAGGTTGAAATTGATTCTCGGAAAATATGAAACTTCAACTCACGCACTTCGGAAAGAAAACTAATTACTCAGAAGATAATCATGATATGTGCTCGAAAGCATGCAAAAATTAGATCTAAAATAACAATTTTTTTTTTTTTTGGAAAACTGAGGTGTTTGGACCAGCTTATGCATACCTCAAGTAATACTCAGAAGATAATCATGATATAATCTATATGTAACACTTAAATCATAATATAATCTACGTGTAAGAAGAACGTTTACACGAAGGATCTCATTATTGACCTTACCTCCTCAATCTTGGATATACCTTGCCATTTGAATTAAACTATCGTGGGTTTAAATAATAAGTTGTTATTATTAGTCATCGAACATAAAATATAAAAGGGTGGAAAGCGTGTAAAATTATTATCTTAATTTGTATATATATTTATTTACGAATAAACTGTTGTAACTTAATTTTTTTTTACTTAATTACACACTTCTTCTTAAAATTTGATTTACTATAATTCATCCATGAGTGATAAATAAAAGTTAAAATGTAGTTTTTAATGCCAACTCAATAACTTTTTCCACTATTAAATTAAAAAAAAAAATCAATGACTATCAAATAGTGTCAAAATTTTTTTGTTAAATTTTTAAGTTACAATCACCTGAGTGTATATATATAGAGAGAGACAGAGAGAGAAAGAAGATATATACATGCAAAATAATACTATATACACCCTTATTTCAAGTATATATATATACAAATATAAATTAAATAGATTAAAACTTAATTGAATAAAAAAAATCATATTGTATAAGGGATAGAAATAAATCAAAGTACTATTAAATGATTTCTTTATTAGTCTATACTTTTGACAAAGGATTTTGATTTTTATTGTGTTTCTTTTTGTTAGATGGCGACTCAAATTCTTAGCCAGACCTGATAAGCTCGCGATGCGACATTTAAAAGGGATTTTCTATGATATGTGATGATAGCAGAGGTCTCGATCCAAGAGGAATAGAAGTAGGAAAGAAATATGGACATACAGACATCTTTTCTAATGAACTAGGATTTATTGTTCACCATCATTGGAATTGTGACTTGTTTCCTGATTTAAGTTAACTTCTATAAAGTAAGAAATGTATAAAGAATAAGAAAATAAAGTTGTATAATAAAGAGGAGTCCTACTCCCAATAATATAAGACCTCTATATAGATATATAATATCTAGGTTGAGAATAGTTGTGTGTTGCTTTTGCTTTTAATTTAACATTGATTTATATAATTTTGTTGATCGAGTAAATGAGATTATTTCATGAAATTAAAATATGGATTGGATAGGAATAAAAGAATTTTAGAAAATAATAGGTAGAAAGAGATTTTTTTTTTCTTCCTTTTTCTTTAGAAATATATCCTTATCCAAAATAAAATAAAATATCTAATGTTTTATCAATTACATGTCTCTTTGTCAATAATTACAATAATTAATTGTAGTCGTTATACTCTTAAAGGATTAAGTCCTTTAAAGAGCACCAAATTTTAATATTTAATTGTCATCCAATTAAACAATTTGAGTAATCCAGAGAGGAGTGAATTAGATTTTTGGAAAGTGTCCATTATAATTTCTTTAATACACAAATAATTTGTGGGCCGGTCTCCAGGTTGATTATGGACGTCTTGCGTCATGAGTGTCAATTAATTTTTTTAGTGCTTTATTCTTGTAAAGAAAAAGGGTTTGTTTTAGCTCTTGAATGGATAGGTGTGACAACTCAACTGACTTTAATTTTTATATGAATAATATTATCGATATAAAACCTAAGGGGTGTTCACGGGTCGGGTTTTATCTGGTATTGGGTAACCCGAACCGAACCTTTCAGGTGAGGGAGAAGCCCACCTGCACCTCACCCGCTCCAAAGAAGTAATCGACTAGGATCGGTTGGATGGGTAGGTGGATGGCCCGTCGGTTTGCGTTGGGTTTAATCAAATAATTATATAAATAATAAATAAAAAAGTTTACACCAGAGATGTTAAAAAAGACTCAGCTTAGTGGTAAGGTTGTTCCTCGCTTGGTTAAGGTGTCGGTTTCGAATCCTTGCAAATCAACATTTTCAAATTTTGGGAAATATTATAATACAATAAATAAAATATTTTACGTAAAGTTTACAAAATGGGAGTAAAGGTAACAAATGTTAAGGTAGGTGCCAGGTTTGAATCTGGTTAATGTATTATTTTTCAAATATTATTCGGTTTAGATCGGTTTTCGGATTTTTATACCTTAACCCGATTACCCGCCCGAACCTGATGGGTTACAAAGAATTGGACCCGATGTCAGGTTGGATACTAGGCCAACCCGACCCAAACCCGAGGGTCGGTTCGGGTTTGACTACCCGTGTACACCCCTAATAAAACCTATATTCTAACTTTGTATCTTAACGATGTGACATCATATGAGTGGTAAAATAAATATATGAAAGTTAAAATAATAAATACCGATAAATTCGCCTTACTATTTTACTACAACATCAGTTATGATACAAATATTGTACACATAATATTACTCTTTTTATATATGTGAAGTAGATGTTATAATTCAATAATAAAAAAATGGGATAATATCAAATAGTACCCTTGTGTTTTGACCTAATATCAAATAGAAAGCAAGTTTACTATTTTAATCAACTAAACCCCTGAGGTTTGCTTTTTTTAATCAACTGATAATTTTAACCCCAAAAAATACATATTTGCCCTTACTAAAATTTATTTCCTTAATTTTAATACAAGAAAAAAGAATAAATAAAAAGTAAACAAATTATACTCCTATAATAAACAAATTTCTACTTTTTGGATTTTCATTTTTTAAAGTTTTTTAAAATTAAGGAAAAAAATTTCAATAGGGGCAAATATGTATTTTTAAGGGTTCAAATTATCAGTTGATTAAAAAAAGCAAACCTCAGTAGTCTAATTGATGAAAATGATAAACTTACGTTTTACTTGAAGATTAATTCAGAACACAAGGGTACTATTTGATATTATCCCATAAAAAATATTTAAAATAAATAATTAACAATCATATTTATCAACTCAACTTATTAATATTTAGTCATTAAATTAAGTGAGATAATATATATATAATTTTGATACAAAACTATACATAAATTTCTTATCATTTATATACAAAATTTAATGGTTGAGATTATTAATGCATTAACATTATTAAATGCAACTTTTTAACTCTAATTTTATATATATTCACACCTTCATTCATAACATTCTAATAATTAAAAGAGATGAGTTAAAAGATATTTTTGAGATATGTTAAAAGATATTTTTAATGAGAATTCAACAATTTCAACACTATTGAACCATATTGATTAAATTCTACCAATGAATTAGCATATAAAATTAAGTAATGCTAAATAATCATCAATTATCATTCACATAGAATATAGCTAGTTTATAACATATGAACTTTAAAGAGAATAAAATTTTCCATTTGAAGTTTATATATCTAAACAACTAATACAAATTGTTAACCTATGTTTGGGTCTTACAAACAAATTCACCTAAATGTTTACGTTATTAGGTGTGAGTTCAATATTACTCTTATTTTTCAATACAAATTAATTATTAAACTTAATTAATAGACAAACAAAAAATGAAAATTAATAGGCAAATAAACAAAAGAAAATTTTTAAGTAATCTAGGAAAGTTCTATACGACATCATTTGACTCTCCTTATTTCTCAAATTGGTGAGCTAACGAAGGCTTCTTGTAGCAAGAATGGCATCTTCTTGAGTACTAACAAGTTAACACATTTGGGCTTTCTATCTCATTTCTGAATTGGATTTCATCATTAAGATAATCTATCAGAATTAAGTACATATCGTCCTGAATATCATTTCATTTACCTTGGTAAATAATAGTAATTCAGAAACGTTAGCTGTAAATGAAACTTTAATATTGATTCTTGAAGAATGAGAGAGTTTACAGAGACTTGCCTAAAAATAAATAATTTGAATATCTTCATTTCATTTTCTCATTATTTTATAAACTTGGAACGATAGTTTTATACACAGGCTTATCTTATTATGTGCCTTTTACATATAAGTTATACCCAAGAGGACCCTTATCTATATATATATATTCATTTATGATTAAATGATTTAATATTCATAATAAAAATATTGCTAAATATATAGCTACACAACTTCTATTTGGAAGTGATAAATGATGTATATTCGTAATTCATTTATTAAAACTATTAGAGTTCGAAGATTCATCAATGAATAGTTAGAGTGTCATTAATAATTAATGCTAGCTTAACTTTTCAAAGTTCATAAATAAAGGTTTTTAAACTAATTATTTTTATAAAATCATATATTTTTATAATTTAAAGTAACAAATAATAATTAAAATATAGTGTTAAATAATAAAAAAAATAGTATCATAGTCTATCCTAGGAACTTGTGTATTATAATAATAAAAATCATTAAAATATCTTAAAAATTATGTTTTCTATTACAAATTTATTAAATTAAGTGAAATAATTAGTTTAACACAATTTTCAAAGTAATTCAATGATTGTTCGAATAAAAATATACAAATTCTTAAGGATTAACATGTGTTTTATCACACACATTAAGATTACTCATAAAAAAGAAATATGACATATATTATTTATTACTTTAACTCTCTTAACCATGTACCTTTATTAGGAAACTCAAATAGTAAAAAAATTATTTATTTATTTTCATAATTTAAGGAAATAATAATATGTAATTAATTATTTTTACTTATTTAAAAATTAATTATTAAATGCATATTTTATTTTATTTTATGTTTTTAAACATTTGTTATAAGTGCACTAACAACTTGAAATGTATACAATACAAGGTAAGCCAATTCATTATTTTAAGTGGATCTATTTGCACCGAAAATTATATTCAACGCACCCATTTACTTGATCAACTCATCATTGATTTTCTGAAATTTATATTTTTACTCTTTAGACACCCATTATTTCTCCAAATATGACCTTTCCATTAATATCTGAAATTTTTTTCAAGCTTTAGGTTTAGAAAACTTATTACTTTGGAAGTAGAAAGTTCTCTCTCTTCATAAACTATATTCGATAACATTTTAATTTTATTGCTAAAGCATCTTGGGTCCTTCTTTTACTTATGGTAAATCTCAATTTAATTTTGTGATTATTTGGTTTACGATTTGAATCTACACTTATTTTTTTTTTTATTTTTTTTTTTCAGTGACTTCTTTAGCTTTACAAAGATAGTGAATTATAGGGTCCGAGGATTTGAATTATAGAGATTGTACTAAAAAGGAAAAATTAAATATTGATGGTGGATCAAAATTTAAGAATTACTAGGAAATATATTCATGGAAGGATAAAGCAAGATAATCTATTCAATTGATGGGGTTTAAAACCTGTTATAGAGACTAAAAAAAGACATATTTAGTTATATGTAGTTTTAACGTATGTTTTAATGATACATATTAAGAATTAATTAAAATAATTAATTTAACATAATAATTTATATAATTTAATGATTATTTTCATAAGAATACGTAATTTTCTAGATCTTAACATTTGTTTTTATGATGCACATTAAAATTACCCTTAATTATATAATATTATGTCTATAACGATAAATTTATCTATAAACATTTTAGTAATAATTTATATTATTATTATTATTTTATAAACAAGTAGATGTGCAAAATACATTTTTGGGTGTAAATATCACCTTTAATTTTTTATCTTAAATATTGTTAATATATACTTTTAGGAGATACCGCCATCCATCCAAAATCAAGCATACGTCTACTTTCGAGTGGTCTTTGAAGTGGCTAAGTTGGGATGCTTGGGCTTGTCCAGGTGAGGTGAACCATGTCAATGATCTAGATACGTACTCCGAATTAAACCCTCTTTTTATTACTCAAATCAAATCGTCAAAAACAAGTTCCATTTTTTGTTTTTTTGTTTTAAGTGAGTTGCATTCGGTGAGACGGTGGCACCATCTAAAATGTGGTATACTTAGCAATGAGAGCCTTGTTACAGTGGCACACAATTCAAATTTTGGTTATGTATAAACAATTAAACATTAATTTTATAATTTTATAATTAAAATTTTTTGCACTAATGGAATTATTCTAAAATTGAAGAAAAATAAGTGGGTGTTTCTGTAAAATTTTGAATTGATCGATTAGTATTTTATTAGTATAAATTTCAACTGAGACTATGTTTAAGGAATTAAGTAAGAGAATAGAAGGCTTTTCGAATCTTAGGGGGTGCACTTAGTGGAACCAAAAACGTATGTATCACAATGGGCCGGCTCAGTACTCAAGTCTTCAAAACATGGGCTCTATCAGTCCAAACTGGAGGAAGCTGCAGCCCGAGTATCCTATAACATGTTAATTGGGAGATTAGATAAGTAACCATATTTGGAGGGCTTTTTGAAAATAGCCAGACGTTTGTCAGCAACATAGCCAACTAATAGGCATGCGGACGAAAATACCCTTACACCACATTTTCTACGAATTGAGTTGAAAAAAACATTAAGAAACTGTTTGCTTCATTTATGTAATATATTAATACTCAATAATAATAAAATTGTTTCTCAAAATTCTCCCAAAATAGGGTCATTTATGTAATTTGGAAAGATATTTCATTATGAGGACAAAAGCGTAATTTAAGAAATAGCTCTGGAAGTGGAAACCAAATGAAAAAAGGAAAAACAAATGCAAAGAAATTCAGGAATTAAAATCCTAGATGAATACTAGAGAAGGGGAAGGGAAGAGGAGAAGTCTCTGTTGCTTATAAATTGAAGAAGATTGAGAGAGCTTCAACTGAAGCAGAAATTGAAGAAAAATGGAGTCTGTATTGTCAGCTAATGACAAGCAGAGCATGGTCTCTTCATTCCTGGAGATCGCCGTTGGACAGACCGCTGAGACCGCTCACCAATTCTTGCAGGTCTCTCTTTTATTTACATTTTTTTAATGTGCTTTTGCGCTTTGATGATTCGAGTTTCGAATTTCTTTGTGAAAGTGTCGATTTTTTTATTGGCGGCGCGCATTGTTGAGGTTGAAGTTTCGATTTTGTGAAATTTTGATTGTCTTTTTGCTGTGCATTTTAGATTTAGATTTTTTAATTGAGTAGTATTGGATTAGGTTAGCGAAACTATGCGCCTTTTGAATATCTAAATTTCGAAGATTAGATTGCTGTTAAGTTTTTTTTTTTGGGAATTGTTTGGTAGTGATAGTAGAGTTTGAAAGTAAGGTTGGGTTTTTACTATTTTTGTGATATATTTGTATACTGTGTTTGGAATGTTATGGAGAGCAGGCTACGAGTTGGAAGCTTGAGGAAGCTATTCAGCTGTTCTATGTGGGGAATGAAGGTGCGGTAACAGCATCAACTTCAGAGCCTCCACTGGAAGAAAATCCTGATTTAAATGCTGCTCAGAGTCCAATGTATGTTCAGCAATTCGTTGTAGTCATCTAGATGTTCGGTGTTTAAATTTATATGTTCAATCTTTAATGCTGGCTTTATAAATTGTTTCAGAACTCCTAATCCTGTGCAAGATGTTGGAGTTGGAGACGAAGTGCGTCCTCCTCTACCTGTTGTAAGGGACACTCTCTATGATGATGGAATGTTTTATGGGTATGCTTTCCTTCTCAATTGTTTTATTTCTTTTCGTGAAAGGGTTTTGTGTAGTTTCCATTGCATCTTTGGTAGGTTTAGTGGCTGCTGACATTGGGCTAAAACAGAACTTACAATATTTTGTTTAGTTGTTATTTATTTTTAATGGATCTTTTCTTCTTTATTTGTATTGTAGAATGTCCAGGGCAGGACGGCTTGAACCAAGTTCCTTAATTGCTTTCCGGAATTTTGATGAGGAACTGAAACGTCCTGGGGTTTGGGAATCCGAGCAAGGTGCTGCATCTACAACAGATACTTCACGAGATAATCTTGCTTCTTTATACCGTCCTCCATTCCATATTATGTTCAATGGCTCATTTGAAAAGGTATATGTTGATCTCCAATGAGTTTTCTACCATGTTTTTTATAGGTTATAATCTAACATATTTTACTGTACTTGAATGACCATAGTCAGTAAATTTAGTAACTTGTGGCAAGGCATGAAACTATGGGCCGTAATGATTGAGCCATTAGATAGGAGTTTTTAAATAATTGTCTTAAAAGTCCAAATATATAGAATATGAGTTCATCCAATAACTTGATGCGTGATCTTGTTTGTCTAATTGCTTATCATTTGTACAGTGTGTCTGTCTACATGATTTATTTAACTCAACGTAATTTGACAATCCGTTTGTAAATCCAGGCGAAAGATGCTGCTTCTTTCCAGGACAAATGGCTCCTAGTGAACCTGCAATCTACAAAGGAGTTCAGTTCTCATATGGTAATATGTTTATATATATGTTTTTGATTCCTTGTCTCAAACTATTTCTTTATGCTTAAAATTTTTAGTCTAATATTTCATGTTATATGTATGCTTTCTGAAGCTTAACAGGGATACATGGGCAAATGAAGCTGTTTCTCAAACTATCAGCACTAATTTTATCTTCTGGCAGGTTAGTTTAATGCATTGATAGAATTTTATGCTGTAACTATTCTTCCTTTTATATACCAATGGGGTTTATTGAAAGAGCATCATGTAATTTTGTCAATGCTACCATATGGCGGCCTGTTAACACTTTGATATTTTATGACATGTAGATCAATGCTATTTGGAGCCTAAACCAATATCTTCTCAATTTAGATTGCCAAAAAAAGATATATTTGTGCCATTTACATGAGTGTAGGTTGAGTTATTTGCTCCTTTAAGTTAGATTAAGTTTTGTGATTGAAAAGATATTATCTCGTCTTGTAGGAATCTTAGCTTTATTAGGATGATATTAACTCAAGTTGTAAATATTGTACAATTGTTCTCCTACCTCCTTGTACCGGCTTCCAGTTGTTGTTTCGGTTTATTGCTTCCTAAAACTTTCTTTAATAGCTTCGGTCAATTCTTAAAAGTAGAACACTAGAAACAGCATCCTACAGCATGAAACTTTAAAAATATCACTGTAAACAGCATAGTGACATTACTTGATTCTTCATTTCCTGCCATTGGCTTACTGAAAAAAGAAAAATCTATCCCTTTTTTGTGCTAATTTTTATCCCTCCTTAAGTAACCCCCAGTTTAGAATTTGGTGAAAAAGGGAAAGAGGAAGAAGGAGAAAAAACCCTTTGATACTAATTTTTATAGAAGTTTTGGCTGTTGTTTATCCTGTTTGTGGAAATGATTTATCAGTATCTGCTCTTCATCTTACCGATCTTGGCTTTTGGATATAGGTGTATGATGACACAAGTGAGGGAAGGAAAGTTTGCACCTACTACAAATTGGCTTCTATTCCTGTTGTGCTTGTCATTGACCCAATTACGGGACAAAAGATGCGCTTCTGGTCTGGGATGGTTCAACCAGAGAGTTTACTAGAGGTACATGCCAACAATGTATATTGTTGTATTTTTGTGTCACAATAAAGTCTTAGATGAAATTGGTGAAGTAACGTTAAATATAATAATGTTTTTTAACTTGTTAATAAATTTTTGATGTTTTTCCTGACAAGTTTGAGAAAATGATATTTTTAAATTTTAGGATCTAGTTCCGTTCATGGATGGTGGCCCAAGGGATCAACACGCAACTTTATCTCACAAACGCCCAAGAGGAAGTTCTATGACTCCTCAACAAAAAATCAAAGGTAAATTATTATTATTATTATTTTTTATTTTCATGTTACTGTGACACATATCTGTGCATAAGATCAGAAGGAGAACTATTGGAAGGTTGATTTATATGAGCATTTTGATTCAGTCTAAATCTTTTAGTTCTCAGTTCTTACTGTATTTTAAGCATTTCTATATGGTTTGTGGATTACCATTTAATATCAGAAGTTATGGTGGCAGTAGCGGAGTGTAATGTTGAAGCTAACAACTTGATTTGAGAGTAAATGTCTTTCATATTGCTGTCTTTTATAAAATGTCCAGTGAAAATTTATAATATTGCTGTCTTTGAGAACTAGGAAATTTAAAAATTGCAAATAGGAAATTATTCATTGATCATCTTGAACAACTATTTCTCGAAGCCGTAACGAACATGTTTGATTATTTTGATTGCACTTGGTAATATCTTATTACAGTTTAGTCTTGCTTGCAGGACTATGGTAAGTTCTTGATATTATTCAATCCTTAATCGAAGATAATTTTTTTTCTTTTTTTACACTTGTGCATATTCAAGAGATATACACAAACATTAGATTATGTATGAAAGTGTTTAGCAATGTTTGAATTTATTACATATTGTAAAATAATGTTATAAATTGGAGTTCACATGCCCAGTGTCTCCAGATCAAACTAATGAGGAAGATGAGGATCCAGCGTTGGCAGCTCCTGTGGAGAACATAAAGGATGCCACTGGAGAGACGACCAGTGATGAAGATGTGACAATCATTGACAAGGTGGAAACATGCACCTCTAAGAAGCCTACATACCCACCGCTGCCTGAAGAACCCAAGGGAGATAGGAACCTCCTTTGTAGGGTTGGAGTCCGACTCCCTGATGGACGCAGGAAGCAGAGAAATTTCTTGCGTACAGATCAAATACAGGTATGAATATTTTTGGGAGTTCATATTATTTATTATTACGTGATTTGTTACCCAATCTACACTTATTTAATTGTTTGTTTGAGTATGCATCTGCTTGGATAATCCAGCGCTGAAAGTGATATGAATATGAAAATTGCGTTATTGAGTTTGTCGTGGATGATTTTCTATTACTGTTATTGCTATCATAAGTATTTGGAGTTCTGGCTGCGTATTTGATATGATCAGAGCAATTTTCCATTCATTGAATATTCAGTTGAGACTGCTTCAATATGATTGTGCAATGATTGCCCTCAGAGCTATGGTTCATATAATGGGTGATAAACAGCTTAGCACAGGAACATGAAATAACAATTCATGCTAGTCTTAATAATCTGGCTGGAATTACATATCAAGAATGTAAGAAACATTCTTTTAGCTATTATTAAGTACACAGAGGCTTTTGAGAAATTACTGAATGAGCTCATTGGCATGTTTTTAACTGAACTTCCGACTCTCCTTATAATTAAAGCTTTTGTTTTACATTTCAGCTTCCATATATATATTTTGCAAAACATGGAGGTGTTAATGAACTTCCCAAATTGTGCCCAACCTGTCCGTGTATAAATACTACCATTTGGAAGTCTGTCAAATATTGTGATTAGTAATTAGCCAGTTGATATGAACTGCCATTTAGTTCTCTAGAGCAGCTGCTGTTGATTAATCTTTGTGGTTCTTTAGATTTTAGTTGCTTCATCCCAATCATAATTAATTTTGTTTTGATTGGTGTTGCATCAATTAGGGCATCTTTTTTTATTTATTAATTTTATTTAAGTGCTGCAAACTGCATGCTGTTATATCTTTTTTTTTTTTCCTCGCATTTAAACATTTACCAACTGGGTAATTGATCTGAATGGATAGTTAATTTAAAATCATTTATTAAAAATATGGGTATATTATCATTCAACTGCCTTGCATGTCTAAGGTTGGATAAACCATCCATTTATTTGAAATGTTAAACATTTCTAATTGACATATATGTTTTAAACAAGATTAAAGCACTCCCTTCTCATATGATTTCCTTGTGCAGCTTCTGTGGTCTTTCTGCTACTCTCAACTCGGAGAAGCTGAGATGAGGCCATTCCGCTTGACGCACGCAATCCCAGGTGCCTCAAAGTGTCTGGATTATGATAGCAATTTAACCTTTGAGGAATCTGGGCTTGCCAACTCTATGATCTCAGTTACCTGGGAATGATAACTTCGTCTTGGGCATTTATATAAGTTATAACTATTTATTGGAAGTCTGAAAGTCTTGCACTAATGTTTATCTTTCTCTTTTTTTTTTTTAATATTTTTTTATATGTTTGTTTTCATTGCTTTTGGTAACTCCATCAGGAGTATGGGATCCAGTTTATTTATAGTGCATTATGTATATACTTTGATGTATGGGTTAAGAATCGTTAGTTTATGGTAAAATCCTAAAAGATACGTAATCAATTATCTAAAAAGCATCAAATTTAGCAGCAGAGGACTTCATAATTGAAGCGATAATATATTATTATTCTGTAATACTTCACTTTTAATTACAAACAGTTAACTCCTAATTAATGATGAATTTATGGCCAGACAGGGAATTGGTATTTTCCCTTCGTTAACCTTAGAATAATGATATCANTATGTGTGCTTTTGTTTCGAATTCTCCGTTAACTAAAAATAAGTTATTTATTTATTTATTATTATTATTTTGTTAATTGCAAAACCTCTTTTTAATAATACATTTACTTGTGAAATGCGGAAGGATGGACTAAATTAAGTGGTGCATTTGAAAATTAGATATGTCCTTAAAAAGTAGTATCAGGATTTTATACGAGACACAAATGAATATATCTATTTTTTTCTTTTCTATTGGATGTGAACCTTTGACAACAAATAATGTTTGGTCTATTTTTTTTTTATTTCTCTATTTCTTTTCTTAAGTTACAAATAAATGACAAAAGGGGTTGTAACTTAAAGGTGATTATGGTAAATTAAAAAACTTTTTGTTCACGAGAATAAAAAAAATTTATTTTACTAAGCTTTTTGGCATCTTCTTTTTTAATTTTTTATTTCTAAAATGTTAAAAAGTTCTTTTAATTTATTTTAAAAGTTTAACTATTAGAAAGCTACAAATTTATAATATATATATATATATTTTACAACTCTTACTTCAATAAATTAATTTTACAGAAACTTAAACATATTATCTTATTTTTAAGTATTTTAAGAAATAGACACGTCCTAAAAAAAATTTTACATCATAGTTCTGAACTAGATAATTTGGCTCGATAGTTTGATGGTTGTCAAGATATCGAGCACAACTGTTTTTTGGCAGCTCGACTGGTCGATATAGGTGTTTGATAATTTGAGAACTAAGACATAAATTTTTTCGAAACTGAGATTATTTTTGAAATTGTGTTTAAAATAAAGTTATTTTTGT
>JANLJB010000284.1:0-11875 GCA_026212285.1 Bursera cuneata
ATATATCAACAGTGAGCCCATTTCATATTTGACTGGCAGTTATGACATCCCGCCCCCTGTTTTCCCAACTAACTCTTACAATGGCCTGGTGTGAAGCAAGAGACTTAAAAACCAAGTTATATCAACCATGGCACAATCTTCTTTTATATAATACAATCCAAAACTTAGGTTTTGGTAGCATTTGTCTTGGTCTTTGTTTGGTGTGTAAACCCGGAAAAAGATGGCAGAGGTAGAAGTAGGGGAAGGAAGGAGTGAGAGGAAGGTGATGGTGGCCATTGATGAGAGTGAGTACAGTCACTATGCACTTATGTGGGTTCTTGATAATCTCAAAGAATCAATCACCAAGTCCCAACTTATTATCTTCATGGCACAGCCCCCTACCAACTATATTTACACCTTTCAAGCGTCTCTTGGTTCTGCTCGCATGTACTGCCCTCTTTCAGCCAGTTAAGTCTTTCTACTTAACGCATGTTTTTCTCACACACAACAGACAAAACTTGCTGCCTGCTCCTTAATTACTGCTTCACTATCCTCTGATTATTGGAAGTTTTATTGACAATATATTTGTATTCTGTATTTGACAGCTCCGGAATTTGTTAACTCTTCTCAAGAAAATCATAGGAAGCTAACTTTGGCCTACTTGGAGAAAGCTAAGGATATTTGTGCTAGCAAAGGAGTATGACGATTTCTTTTATTATTTTAATTTGAAGCGATATTGTTATCTTAGTAGTTATATTCGTTCAATAGTTTTTATCATTTCTGTACTAGTCTGATAATCACTACAACTGACACTCATGGAACTAGAAATTACCACATGAAGTAATCATTCTGAGACTTATATCTCCCTGCACAACTCTACCTGCAACACTAGCTATGATTGTTTTGCAAAATTCCAAAGGGATTAAGTTCACTCTATGCCATGGCAACTCATGATTGGGTTAATTTAAGACAAACCATGCTTCATTTATGTGCTTATTTCAGATTTCAGTCTCCAGCTGTATGTGTAGGGCCTGCATTGCACAAAAGAAAGGGCCACATTAGATTATCCTACATTGGGTTTTAATACTATATATTGAGCTACTTATGTAACTATAATGATCAGAACACTCACTTATCAACTTAACTTTTTAGCTGGATTTATTTATCATGATGTTAAGGTCAAGAATTTTAGTTTGGTAAAACTTACTAAGATTCACAACTGTTCATTTTCTACTGATCTCAGTCCCGTTCTCAGGCTCCATGTGTAGAGCCTACATGTGACGAAAGTGTTAACATGTGAGGAGAGTGCTAAAGAGTATCCCTTATTAGTTATCTAATATTTAGATTTCATATATTAGTTTAAACCGTTGGGTTGGATTGGTTTGTCTATCTGCAGTGTTCATTAGAATTAGGTGCCTGGTCGACCAAGAATGTAGGAAAAAGAGCTCATCTATATCAGTTATGTAACACTAACAGATATTCCTTTCCTGCAAAATCGTTTGTCTGTTTATTTGAGGTAAAATTATAATGTCCATTCTTGATAGTTGAAGCAGCTTATGTAAATGTAGGATATGTTTCTTTTACAGGTAAATGCAGAGATGATTACTGAAGTAGGAGATCCTAGAGTAGCCATATGTGATACAGTGCAGAAACTTAATATCAATCTGCTCATTTTAGGTGAGCGAGGCCTTGGAAAAATCAAAAGGTTAGTTTCTTTTTTTAAGACGCTAAATGAAACTATATAATAAGCTAATAAGTCTTTATTAACATCTTTGTACAGGGCTTTAATAGGAAGTGTGAGCAATTATTGCGTTCAAAATGCCAAGTGTCCTGTTCTGGTAGTGAAGAAACCAAAATGAACAAGAGTTAGCTAAATCAATTAGAACTGGTCCACATGGCTGTTTGATGAAATTTTCCTGAAAAAACGTTGTTTGATATCATTCAGATGTTTATTATCTACATTATGTGTATCTAACATGACATATGGTCCAGCTATGTTCTGTAAAGTGCAGTGAATGCTGAACAATGAAATATGAATTATTTTGGAATTACTTTACCTTTTGGTGGAGAACAAAATGGTATAATTTTGCACTAATCTTGTTTCTCTTGGTGCTTATAATTAGATGTCATCAATATACGTTTAAATGCAACTATTATTTGGCTCATTTGCTTGCAAATTTTTTGTAAGCTAGAAATCAATCATGAAGCTTGTTCCTCTCAGTTGAATTATCTCAGACTTCATGCATCCAAGACTAATAGCTCAACAGACGGATTGCCAGAATTGTTTTAAGAAATTATTTTCCACGTTTGCAAGCAACAAGTACAACTATTTCAACATATAATGAACATTGTAAGGCCATATTTTGAGGTGAAAGCAACTGCTTTTTCATCCAAAAATACGGTTAAGAGTGGCTGCCAGTCGAACTCCACCTTGAGCTAACCGCAGATTTACAATTGGTAACCGTGAGTTGAAATAGTCATCTGCAAGTTAATTCTGTGTTATTCCTATACAGTGGGAAAATTATGAATTGAATATGCATAGCGGTCTCAGAAGAATTTCTTGCTACCTTCTAGTACTGCTCCTTCAGTGACCCCTTTATAGGCCCAATCACAGGCTGCTTTGATACCTTCAGATGCATATCTGCAGAAATTTCCCAATTTCAGTTACGTATGATCTATTATTAGGTGATCAAAAGCATGCTTAAGATGTAGTCTAAACCCAGATTTTAGAAACAAATTTTTATTTGTCCTGTCACTCAGAATTAATCTTATGAAGAAGAATCCAGGTGGTCATAAATTCTTATATCCAGCTATATTGCAGTTGAGAAACATACATATCTGGGCATGTTGTCTTGTTTAAGCTGCATGTCTCCCATTTTTTGACTAGATCAGCCCATTCAGTCTGTTAGAAACAATGTAATACGATGGATAAACACGAAATAACATGTGAATACTTGATAAATAACTCGTGTGCCATGGAAAAGGAAATTCAGTTACAGAGATACCGTAATATTCTCCTGTACTGCATCAATTAGGCCATCCACATTTGAATTATAAAATCTTTCTTCAGCTGTCTCAATTATATTGTTATCCCAAACCTGAATGCTTTGATTTTAGTAGAGAATTTACACGTTAACTAGCTTGTAAATTAGAAGTTTGGTAGGTAATCTCACATGGTGAAGCACTTGTTTCCTCGTATACCAATGGACATCAATTGTATTGCCACCCCTGTCTGAAGTAAAACCAACATGGAGGGGCTGCAACATTGGACAAATAATGTTGTTTATGATGGTGAAAAATGTTTTACTTGTTCATATTAACATTGCAGAATAACATTATGCGTATAAAGGTAAAATATTACAGCTAGACCTTATATTCTTAATCAGTTTCGTACCTGATGAATGTCTCCCATAAAATGAGAAAGGAAGAGGAGAGCTTCTGTGAGGTTATCTGATGGTTAAATTGCATGGAAAACAGAATTTAATCAGCAAAGTCTTGAAAAGGCAACTGTGAGAGAGTAATGAAATTGAAGTCTTTGCGAGGCAGAGAGTGAGATAGCACCAAGAAGAGGATAAAAGTAGGAAAGTAGTGGATTTCGCAACAGAATTTACATTCAGCTTGAGAGGCAGTTGTTCTGTAGCTGAGAAGCTGGGTGGTGTAATTTTTAATAGCTCCAGCAACACATCTTCCTTTTGCTCCATCTTCATCCTTGCAATCCCCTGAGATAAAAAAATGTTTCGCCAGAGCCATCCAATGCATCATCAAATTAAACCTTTTATCATTTTATCATAATTTGATAGGCTGAGGAATTGTGCTTCAAGCGATTGTATTACTAGTAGATGTTATTTTCAGGAAAAAGCAAAAACTCACTGGTGTACTGGTAGGTGCAGAGGTTATCTGGAGTGTCAATGTAATGAAGGGCAGATGACCAATGATAACGGAACTTGACATGGTCAGCCCAAGAACATACACTCCCCAAGTCATTATCTGCAGAATCTGGAAGCAGTTGCTTAACAGCTTCCGCTGCTGCTTCACTCAAGCGAGACTGTCGCAACAAAAACAAATTCAGTACAAAGGAGAAGACAAAACACAAATATAAATGATGATTTACACACAGAGAGTAAAAACCTGAGCAATCCGGCAAACTGTAAGATGCCCATCAGTTCCCCATCCAAAAGTCACTGGAAGGAGAACTACAAGTGAGAGTAAACTTAATATCTGAAACTGATAGAGCCTACTGCAGACCTCCATTTTTGTTTCGGAGGATGGGCTAGTGTGAATGAATCAATGAACAATATATATCTATGAATAATAGCTGGCTATAAGCTATCTCTGTCTTGTCAGTTATGGAATGTGACAGACTACTTTTTGGAAGTTGCGGCTCTCATGAATCTTAATTATGTTCATACTCATATACGCATCATATTCATATCAGGATTTAGATTTGGATTTGGATATTTCATGTGTCACTGGGTACGTGCTTGGAAAGCAATGCAACTTATAAAAGGAAAATCCATTTGTATACTTATACGCTAAAATGATAGTAACGTTTTTCCACTTCTAAAAATCGCAATGCTGTGTCTACCAATTACAGCAAAATGATTCACATATAATTTTAATCATGTTTACGTTTTGTTTACCAGATACACTAGAATCTTTTTAATTATGAGCCCTTCTAGTTAGCCTCCAATCAAAATATATATATATATAGGTTATATAGGCTCAGGTTATTCGAACTTAATTTTTTTTACTTAATTTCATACACTCCTTCATAGCCATTTATTTTTCTAATCTAATAGTAAAACAAGTTACTGAGTTGACATACAAAAAAACTATTTTTTAACATCTCTTTTCTACCCATAAATTGTAGTAAATCAATGGCTATCAAAAGATTTATAAAATTAAGTCAAAACAATTAATTTTTAATAGCCTGACCCATATATATATATATTATTTTTTTCTTTTTTTTATAGATAAGATACTTTTAACTTTTATTTGTATCATTAAATATATTTTGGAGGTTACAGGATGCGACATTATATTTAATTATATGTTTCATTGAACAGATTTGATGGGTTTAATATCCTTTACACAAATATAATATAATTATTAAGCATGTTAAATATTCACGATAGAAATACGATTGAGGTCAATCATATTAGGCTAACTCCATCAACACAACACTATTATCCTAACTTTGTATTGTGTTGACAAACCGTGTAAAAAATTACTTAAACTCTATGTAAAACTTCACTTTTCATGTATTGAGACTAAAATGTTCTAATATTTTTAAAAGAATCTATTTATTTAAAAAAAACATATATGTATGTGTAGAGAGTCTTAACCATAAATTAACATGAATTATTGAAATATTTTTTTTAATGTATATAGGATAAATAGCAACATAATTTTGTTTGAAAATTAAATTTGATGTTTTACATATAAATAAATTTATTCATAGTTAATTTAGTTTATATTAACTTCTGTTTAATTATTGTGGTTATATTAAAGATCGTAGTGATTCGGTTATAAAAATGGATTATAAATGCAGAATTATTATGAAAGCACATATCTTTCTGTGTATTTTTGCTTTTATGTGCGTGCATTAACATTTGGAAATAAATTCATGATTGTATGTACAATATATATTCTTTCCAAATAAAAATGAAACCATGAAAGCCTGGACCCAGAGTTATGATGGACCTGATGAGTGATGTACTATGTTTTGGGCCTCATCCACGGGTAGAGTTATCAAAAGGTTGGGCCCAGCCTTTTTTTGCAAGCCTAAATATTGATAGTCTAAATAGTGATAGGCCAAATCTTGTCTATTTCAAACATTTTGGGCCTTAACTCGGCCTAATACTATTTAAACCTGTATTGTTTAGGTCGTTTATTATTTAATTAATTAATGTTAATTTATATTTTTCAAATTTTTTTATTTAAAATTAATAATAATTAATTTTGAAGGGCCTTGGCCTCACCTACCTTTCACTCGGGGACAGGCCAACCTCGCCATTTATCATCTCTATCCAAGGGTAGCATTTGCATATTCGATTTTTTTTTTTTTTTGGATATGATAAAATTCAATATTATGTTAAAAGAAATTTTATTAGTTTTGCATCTGTGAAAAAACTCCAATAAAATACTGTATTTAGGTAATTCTTATAAATTGAAGATTTGAATATTGTTTTTATTATTATTATTTTAAACAAATTTATGATTTTATGTGAAGGGATGGAAAACTATAGCAATTAGTAATAGGGGTAAATATATAGACACCCCCGATGTTTAGTCTAAGTAACAAACTCACCCATGTTATTCATAAAGTAACATAAACACCCCCAGAATTGGAAAACATTGAGGTTTTGACACATGAAAATAGGGGTCTCAATGTTACTTAAAATATCAAAATGGAGATCTTTATGTTACTTTATGAATAATAGGGGTGAATTTGTTATTTAGACTAAAACTCAGGGTTGTCTATGTATTTACCCCTTAGTAATAGAGGGGGATGATTTGTGCAAATGGCCCGGTGGAAGGGACAACTGTGCAAGGTGGAGGTTGCGTTGAAGAATTGGCAAATGAGTTGTAGTTATTTGGGGTGAAATGAAAAGATAAACATTATATTGGACAAACTTCATCTAATCTACTTGATTTATTACAAATTGATCAACCGGCTAATGTTTAATATCTCACGACACCCATTAGGCAAATCAGCCAATGTCAAGCTATCCTATCCTATCCTATCCTATTCATATGTGTTAGCTATCCTATCCTATCCTATCCTATTCATATGTGTTATTTGGTCATCGAAGCCTTTCGTTCAAAATCAAAAGGTTAACACAAAAATTAATGAACTCAAAACATTTGTTCTTTTAATCATTTTCCTAAATCAAAGACTTTCCATCAAATTATCAAAATATCACGCAACTTTCATATTGTTAAAATCTATCTTTCTTCTTTTAATTTATGTATGCATTTGGGTTGATCTGCGTCCTTCCGTAATTATCGGCAAGTGGTTGCCACCTTCTGAACTTAAAATAGACCATTTATAAACTTGCGTTTTGCAGTACTCTCCCATCTAATACGACATCAAAAAGTGGAACCCACTTCCAACCTTTTGCAGCCCGTCAAATCATTCCATGGTGGTGCGTGATTGAGAGTGACCCACCGACTGTCCAATTATTCAATTATTTGCCTCGATAACGTCGAATCAATGTTGTAAAATAAGATCATCCTAAATTAATTAATTAATTAGTTCTGCCAAAAATTTATTCAACCTTAGTCTGGGTGGAGTATCAACTTATGATAATTTTTTTTTTTTGAGCCGGTTGCAACTTATTGATAAACTAGACTATGAACGAGAAAAACGATTGTTCTTATAATGCACCTTCTGTTATAATATATTATATCCCAGCATTACGTTATTTAGAAAGATTTTTATTATTAAATCAATTGAATCAGGTGACTTACGTTGGGTGTAAAACATTATAAATAACCACTTCTACTTATAAATATGTGTACAAGAAACCTAATTGATAACTCTCATTCATTTTCTTCTTCTCCTTTTGGCTCCCACGTCTCTTTTTCTCTCATTTTCTCCTCTCTCATTCATTTTCTTCTTCTCCTTTTGGCTCCCACGTCTCTTTTTCTCTCATTTTCTCCTCTCAATATCTCCTTCATTTTATTCCCCTATTACATTTACCTATCACAGCCTCACATTACCATCATTTCATTCACATATTGTAGGCAAATTATCATTGAAAAGGAGATGATAGAAAGAACATTATCTATATTCCATCCTTCCAATATGATCTTGATATAACAATATTAGAAACACAATTTTAAAAAGTATTCTGAACTGATATCATTTTTTTTATTGTATAACAAAATAATGAGATTTTGGTGAAAAACCATCAACTCCGCCCACCGGGTTTGCAGTATTCATTGAAATAGAAGTCACATCAAACCCCAATGGCTCTACATCATATTCCTTAAAGTAAATTTTATATCAAATAGTTGTGGTGGACATATCAGATGTGGACGTGATAAGTAAAATTACTTACTCAAAGGTGGTTATCCAAATAATTTCAAAGCAAACCATCAAAAGTGAAAAAAACCTGATTCTAAGTAGGAAAAGGGAAAGGGTACTTAACCTAAGAAAAATAAGACCAATGAGAGTACTTATTACAGATGAAGGCAATGGTGTTGATGGACATTGGTCCCATACTCGCCTAAGCACCTAGTGGATCTATATCAAGTCAACATACAGGATGAAGGCAATGGTCTTAAGATGAATTTTGTTGATGATTCAATGGATCATACTAATCTTGATGCCTCAGATTTCTTTGATGATGGTATAGAGCGCGTGATGAGTGGTGGGAATGTCCAAGTCAACTAAATGGTTCACGTTATGTTTCTTTTTGTTATCTTTTGTAATGATGTCTTTTCCTTGATATAACTTTGTTATGAGATAATTTTGAGGTACTTTTTTGTTTCATGTAAATTTGATGTAAACTTTGTTTAATGAAAAGGAATAGACATCAAAGATTTATTACCTTTGACTGAAAATGATGG
Organism: Bursera cuneata; assembly: GCA_026212285.1. Taxonomy (NCBI): domain Eukaryota; kingdom Viridiplantae; phylum Streptophyta; class Magnoliopsida; order Sapindales; family Burseraceae; genus Bursera; species Bursera cuneata. The sequence continues at coordinate 8,557 of JANLJB010000284.1, forward strand.
AGTCTTATGTCTAGTTGATTGTGCAACAACACATACAATTCTTAAAGATAGAAAATATTTTTTAAAATTAACTTTACTGAAAACTAAAGTTAATACTATCCCAAGATCCGTGAATTTGACTGAAGGCTTTGGAAGAGCCACTATCCTATTAACAAGTTGTACAAAGTTATGTATCAACTATGCCTTATATTCAAGCAAATCAAGAAGAAATTTAGTCAATTTTAAAGATATAAGGCTTAAAGGGTATCATGTTGAAATCAACAATATGTGAAACTAATTCAAAATTTCTCTGTATTATCTCAAATGTCTTAAGCCAGAAGCAAATATTAGGGAAGTTTGAAGCTTTCTCATTTGGATTATATTATACCTAAATAAGATATATTAAACCTATGTAGTCATGAGTCGAAAGCTCAATAGTCCTAAAACTTCTATGCTTTGACATAAACGTCTTGGTCATTAGGATCAACAATGATATGTAAGATTATTGAAAACACAAATGGACACCCATTGAAGAATCAAAAGATTCTTTTGTCTAATGAAACCACTTGTACTTCTTCTTCTCAAGGAAAGTTAATTATTAGATTAACTCCTTCTAATATTGTTCTTGAATTCTCATCATTTTTACAAAGAATTTAATTGGATATATAGAGAGTTAGTCACCCACCAAGTGGACCATTCAGTTACTTTATGGTCCTTATTGATGCTTCAGCATGATGGTATCATGTTTGTTTATTATGAACAATAAATCTTGCATTCACTAGACTACTTGCTCAAATTATAAAATTACGAACACATTTTCTTGACCGTCCTAATAAATCTATTCATCTTGTAAATTTACATCAAAGACCTTTAATATTATTGTATGTCCGTCAGAATTGATGTTGAGCATCATGTTCTACATGTCTATACCTAAAATGATTTGGCAGAATCACTTATAAAGTGACAACAAATAATTGCACACACTCTGTTATTGCAACAAAGTTGCCAACCTTTGCCTGAGGTCATGTCATTTTACATATGGCATCATTGATTAGATTAAGGCCCACTGCTTATCACGAATATTCATCATTACAACTTGTACTTGGACAACAACTTAATATATCTCATTTAAGAACTTTTAGTTGGATCATACAAGTTTGCACTGTTCTCCTGAAGCAGACAAAAATGGGATCTCAATGTTGATTAAGGATCTATATAGGTTATAATTCACATTCTATTGTCAAATACCTTAAGCCCCTAATGGGTGATCTATTGACCGCATAATTCATGGATTGTCATTTGGATGAGACAATTTTTTCACCATTAAAGAAAAAGAAAACACCTCTTTTAGTAAGGCATGTGACTCCTGAAGTAAGGTAAAAACTTTCTTAGAATATAATCACTTTGTCTCATCTTGATCCTTGTACCCCTTAATGTAAAAGTGAAGTGTGCAAGATGATACATCTTCAAAATATTGCAAATCAAATGTCGGATGCTTTTATTGATGTAACAAAGGTGACAGAGTTATATGTACATGCTGCTAATACACCGAAAAAGATTAATATTCCTATAGAATAATCCTCCCTTGAAATAGTAAATAATCAATTTAATACATACCAGAAATGTGGTAAATCCCTTGGATCAAAATACACACTATCCCTTGAAAAAGGAAAGTAACTTATAACAGTTCCATTTGAAATAATGATCGAGATAAAAAATCCACCTTTTCTGATTTACCTCATGAAGAATAATTTTCTCTAAAGATACATAAGCTCCTGAAGAGGCACAAGTCCCTGAAGAGATAAGTATTTATAAATTAGGAGTTTTCTATCAATTATACGAAAGAAATGTGGAATCGTAATGAAATGATCATCGACGAAATTTCTTCATTTATATTGTAGCCATTGAAATTATGAATAATAATTTTGAATTACAAACAGTAGATAAATGTAGACAAAGATATGACAGGATTAAATGGAAGGAAGCAATTCAAATATAATTAATGTATTTGGCCAATAGGTTTTTGGACCTATAGTTCAGACGCTTAAAAATGTCAAACTCATTAGATATAAATGGGTGTTTACTAGAAAAAGAAATGACAATAATGAGATTAAAAGATATAAAGCCTGACTTGTAGGTTGGGATTTTTCTCAAAGACTGGGTATTGATTTTGATGAAAGATATGCAACGATAATGGATATAATCACTTTTAGATTTTTGATTGATTCGACAGTCTCAAAAAAATTTCACATGTGTCTTATGGATATGGTTACTGCTTACTTTTATGGTAAATTAGATACTCACATATATGTGAAACTACCTAGAGGATTTAAATTGCCTGCAACAATTAAAATAAAACCAATGAATATGTATTCATTTAAACTACAAAGATCTTTGTATAGATTGAAACAATTTGGAAGATTGTGGTATAAATGCCTTAATATTGAATACTTGATAAAAGAGGGATATAATGATCTGATATGCTTGTGTGTTTATAAAAAAGTCAAAATCTAGTTTTACCAATGTAGCTGTATATGCCGATGATATGAATTTAATTGAACTCTAGAAGAGATCTAAGATGTTGCTAAATATTTAAAAAGATAGTTTGAAATGAAAGATTTAAGGAAAACACAATATTATCTTGTCCTATAGATCGAGTACAGTTTAGGCGGTATACTTATTCATCAATTAACATATATAGAAAAGATCCTGAAACGGTTTAATATGGATAAGGCTCAGTCATTAAGTACCCCGATGGTTATTAGATCACTTAATCAAAGGAAGATACATTCCATCTTAAAGAACATAACAAATAGATACTTGGTCTTGAAATGCCATATCTAAATGCTAAAAGGTTCATTATTATATCTAGCATAATGTACTAGACTGACATTGATTTACGGTTAATTTATTAACAAGATTTAGTTCTGCACCTACTAAATGACATTACAATGTGATCAAATATATTTTCATTATCTCCAAGGAATTTTGGGATTATTTCTTTCATGTTAGCCTTCTAAAAATCTTGGTTTGATTTGATATGTTGATGTCACTTACCTATTTGATCCGCATAAAGCTTGATCGTAAACTTAATATGTTTTTATTTATAATGGGATTGCAATTTTATGACAATCCACTAAACAGACTTTGATTGCCACTTTTTTTAACTATTTTGAAATACTTATATTGCATGAGGCCAACTGAGAGTGCATATGGTTACGATTTGTTATTCATCACATCCAGAGTTCCTGTAGGTTATCTCCTATCATAGATCCTCCTACAATTATCTATAAAGATAACACATGATGTATTGCCCAAGTTAAAGAAGGCTATATTAAGG